>RCUC01068673.1:0-56254 GCA_003697995.1 Taxidea taxus jeffersonii
TATTTTTGGTGCATAGTTCCAAACTATAAATATCTTACATGTCGAACTGTGGCTGATTTATAATGGTGAATTTTTCTTAACAGTCTCTGGCTGATTATTATTATTATTTACTACAGTTAATTCACCAACTTGTTATTTCACCCTCCTTATTGAAGAATTGAGTATATGTATGTTCTGTGTCCCCAAACACACATATATGTTTTTTTCTTGTGCATACTGATCACAGAGTTCTCCTAACTCTACTGCTGTCATAGAGAACTGACAAATTATGTGATATCATTTGTATTATTTCCTGCCAAAATACTAAGAATTGATATTATTTATAACAGGCAGAAATCAGGCTGACATCTAAATCATCCCTGCCAGTGTTTACGATCAGTTATTTACTTGGGTCTGTTTTGTTTTTCCACCCGTCCTGCAAAGTCTTACTATTTTGATTTACTTCAGCTTGATGCCAGTCTTTTGTCTACTTGGAAAGCATTCTTGGCATGTGGAACTAGGAGGGAGACTGCTGTCACTGGCAGCCTCTGTGCCATTCTGAGAGGATTGCTGTGTGGCTGGGAGGGAGCAGAGTGCCTGTCTCTGAGGACGAAAGGATGGAGTTTCCCTTCAGGGGGCGGCACAGGGCAGACCCAGGGGCCTGTGCTGTGACGTGTCTCTGGTCTCTTCTGCTGTTTTCCTGTGCTGGCAATAATGCAGGTCTTAGAGTCATGTAATGTGACATTGTAGGCCTGGAGAGGGCTTTAAAGCCCATCCTGTCACCTCCCCAAAGTCCACCTAGAGCCCTTCTATGGTACCTTCATATCAAGGGGCCATTCAAATATATCTTCCCCTTAGAAGAGCTGTGGTTCCATCTACACGAGGAGAACTCTATGAGGAATTATTGGTGCTGTTTTACTTAAATGGGATCTACGGGTACTTGAAAAACCTTTATCAACTGTGAAGTAGAATTTCAATTTAGGGAAAGATTCTCCTGGTCTGTCATAAAACTGAAGATGGGACTATATCTCCTAGATGATGACAATAATAATAATACAATATAATAATAGTAATGATAGTTAAATTTATGACATCTCTAGTGTCAGTTCTACACAGTAAAAGGTCAAGTGAGCCCTTTGCCTATTGACTCACATAATTTCAGCAATACATGCCTGCGGATGTACTGTTATTCCCAGATGAGCAAACTGAAGCTTGGAGAAGTTGCAAATGTCCAAGAGACTATTACAGAGGCCACGTGATTGCTGATTGTTTTCCAAAAATAATGTTGGATATGTAATTACTTTTATTTATATATGTTACTTATTTATATATATTATTTATTTATATATATGTATATATATATATGTATATATATGTATACACACCCACCCACATATATACACATTTTAAGAATTTTATTTATTTGAGAGAGAGAGAGACTGCACAAGCAGGGGGAGCGGCAGACAGAAGGAGAAGCAGGCTTCCTGCTGAGAAGGAGCTCAATGCAGGACTTGATCCCAGGACCCTAGGATCATGACCTGAGCTGAAGGCAGATGCTTAACCGACTGAGCCACTCAGGTACCCCGTGTATGTGCTTCTTTAGAGTTTACAAACAGGTTATTTCCACTTGAACTTCCTCCTCACAGGCTTGTAAGAATCTGCTCCAAACACATCTTGTCTGTCATCAATTTTTGCATCTTTCATTGGAGAAACAGGAAAGCCTTATCCACAGAGTGTTATCCACATCCCAGAAACAAGGGACTTGAGTTTGGGCCTGAGTGCCCCCTCCATGATTTGTCCTAGGCCAACGAAAGTTTCTTATCTGGGTAAATAGTGGTTTTGGTAAAGAAGCAGATTGCCCAATGTTCCCAAGAAGCCCTTCCCATGGTTAGTTAGGGAAGACAGCACCAACCGCTGCCTCTAGGGGCCCCTATCCTCACAATGAAGCCAGGCAGAAGCAGGAGCTGGGAGGTTCCTTCCCAGCCACTAGAGGCCTGCAGGCCACAGTCAACAACCTCGGAGTTGGAGAGTACTGCTTCTCACACTGGGAAAACCATGAGGAAATGAGGAAAATCGTGCTAGAATGTTCTTAAGAGAACATTCTACATCTTTGAATGGGTCCTCCCATTCAAAGGGGGCCCTTATTTCTCCATCTGCTCCATCTGGGCTGGCCTTGTGTCCCAGGGCCCTGACCCAAGCAGCGGCTTGAAAGCCCGTGTGCTGGGACTCACTGTTTGGCTGTAAACGGAGCCCTGAGACCACCATGGGAACGAACCTGAGTTAGGCTGTGGGATGACGAGACACCCATGCTGGGCCATGTCATCCTCTCTGGTTTTACCCTCAGCCAGTTGGGCCCCGGCCACTTGTCACTCACTAAAAGAAAGAACAGGGGAGCGCCGTGGTGTGGGACATTATGAATAATTGATTGCTGAAAATTCTCCTGGTGACCCAGTATGCTTGCTCTCTAATGCAGGAAAAAGGAGCCATTTTTCATGGTGAGGCTGCTATTCTCTTTAAGAAACCAAAGAGTTAAGTGTCTATGTGGTCTGCTTGTTTTGATGACAGCTTCTGTCTAGAGGGTGATATCTTTATCAAGTAGTCAAGATGTAGAGAGTAGCAGAGAGACTCCTGGAAAACTACCCCTCTGCTGTATATTTCATAATAGCAATGGCCCCATCTATCTCCAGAGAGGGAAGGAGGTGGCAGCCGGAGAGGGGTTGGTGGGTCTGTGAATAAAGGTTTATTACTTTTCTCTGCCTTCCATCAATCAGCTCAATGTTAGAGAACTAAAAAGGAAAAAGCAAACCTAATCTTTGTGTCTGCTCATAAAAGAAAATGGGCAGAATATTCCCTCATTCCTGACCTTGAAAGTAACTTTTTTCAAAGTTGGGTAAAACCAGGGAGCATTATCTGATTAGAACTGGAGACTGGAAGAAAGAATCTATAGCTTTCAACCGCAGCTTTGACACTTCTCCAGCTGTCAAGTTCAAGGTGGCAGACGTTTATGGGCACCTCCTCTGTGCAGGGAGCCAGGCCGCTGATGCCAACGACACAGAGATGGACAAGACACAGGGTCTGCCCTCTCCAGACTCACAACATATCAGGGAGTGAGCAACACACAACTATGATATGCTACAGGATGTGTTAGAGTCCAGAAACAAATGCATGGCTTTTTTCTCCACTGCTGCAGCCGCTCCAGTTCCTGCCCACCAGCCATGCCTGTCTTTGGGCTGGACATGCATGTGCTCCCATGGTACTGGAGAAGCCACTGTGTGCAGCCACTGCAGCCATCGGGGCCAACCCGAGCACTTTGGGAACGTGGTGTGTGACTGGGTCTGGTCTCAGTGGCAAATGGCTCCGCTGGGCCTGTGTTCAGCTGCCTGTCTCCTGCATCCGTGGCGTGGGCATGGCCGAGGAGAAGCTCAGCCATGGTGCCCAGTTCTTGGACATCCTCACGCAGAAGCTGGACCTGGGCCCAGATCGGATAAGTATCCACTTGTTCCCCCAGGAGCCCAGGAAGGTAGGCAAGAAAGGGAGGGTCCTGACTTTTCTGTGATTGGCCCAGAGGGCATTCAGGGCATCTGTGAGCTGTCTGCTCCTTCCAGAGAGGCCTCCTGGCAGAGGAAGGGCCTGGTGGATACCAGCTCCTGGAAGCCCATCAGACCAGTGTGCCTGTGACCCCATCGTCCTCTTCTTTCCCAGCCTTGTGTCAAATACAAAAGAAACCTTCATCTTTCAAAAAAAAAAAAAAAAGAATCAACGGATGAAGAAACAGTGATGGGACAGATGAATTCTGACTTCCCAGCCAGGACAAGTTACTAGACTAGGTGAGCTTTGCAAAAGAACTTGGTTTTTGTGGGCAGAAATGGCAGGGAAGACGACTGCCAGAGAGGTGGGAGAGCTGGGCAGCTGCCTTGGATGGAGAGTCAGAAGCCTTGGCCTTTGTACCTTTGAACTGTTGGATGAGCGAGATATAAATTTACATCTTGTTTCAGTGGATATTTAAAAAAGGGGGTGGGTGAAACTGGTTAGAAAGGTACAAACTTCAGGTAATAAAATAAGGCACAGGAATGTAATGTACAGCATGGCGACCATAGTTAAAAATATTTTAGATTTGAAAGTTGCCGAGAGTACCTCTTACAAGTTCTTATTACAGGAAAACAATTCTCTAACTCAGTGTGGTGAAGGATGTTGGCTAAGCTTATTGTGGTGATCATTTCTCAATATATACAAATATCAAATCATTGAGTGATACACCAGAAACCTATATAATGTTAAATGGCAGTTGTACCTGAAATTAAACAAAAGCTGTGGGAGGGAAATGCTAGACAAAGAAAAGAACAGGGGCGCCTGAGTGGCTCAGCCCATTAAGCGTCTGACTCCTGATTTTGGCCCTGGTCATGATCTCAGGGTCATGGGATTGAGCCCCATGTTGGGCAATTGTTTGAGATTCTCTCTCTTCCCCACTCACACTCACTCTTTCTCTAAATTAAGTAAACAAATCTGTAAAAAACATAAAATAAAAAGTTGAAAGACAAGAGAGAGACCAATGATGTTAAAACTTGAGAACTGACCTTTGGATTTAACAAGATGGAGGTCATAAGCCACCACAATGGGAGAGGGAGATGGTGGAGTGCTGGGGAGGAAACCGTAACTGGGACCTGCTGGTGAGGTCATGGGAGATTAAGGACACAGAATCAAGTAAGAAATGGCTCCTTCAGGGGGTTTTGCTTAGCTGAGGGGGAATATGTGGTTAAGAAAAGGCTGTTGTGGAAGGGAAGGAAAAATGAAATAGGATAAAAGCAGGCAAAATGAAAGAGGCAAACTGTAACAGAATCTTCATGACAGAGAACAAAGTGAGGCTTGCTGGAGGGGAGGTGGGCAGGAGATGGGGTAAGTGGGTGGAGGGGCTTGTTGGGATGAGCGGGGGGATGTTATATGCAAGGGATGAATCATTAAATTCTACCCCTGGAACCAACACTACACTGTATATTAACTAACTTGAATATAAATAAAAATTTAAAAAAGGAAAAGGCTGTTGCTTTGTTTTGCTTTGCTTTTTAATGTGAAACATTGTAAATATGTGATGGATACGTACGTCTTCATGAAGATGCAATTAGAAAAGAGAAAGGGGCGCTACAGGATGAGGGGACAAAGGACAGGAGAAAGTCACCAAGCAGACACAAGGGCTGGGATCCAGTGATTAGTAGACCCCTGGGCTCCAGTAGGGGTAGAGACGTTTCGTCCATGCTAGAGGAGGAACACGTGGGTAGAGCTGCAGGGGAGAGATGCAGTCATTCCCTTTGCTTCTAATACTTCAGTGTAATTTGGATCGAGAGCCGCAGCTGAGAGTGAGGAGGCAGCAAGGGGTGCTGAACACTTGAGAAGAAAGAAGGAGGCATCCATCCGTGTTCTCAGAATAAGAGGGAGTGACTTCAGTACAGAATGCAGGAGGATTGCTCAGCTGCTGCGAGTCCACTTCAGGTCTTTTTTGTTTTTGTTTTAATCATAAATTGAAAGTAACAACTCAGCAGAACTTCCACACCCGGTAAGGAGAACGGAGTGATTCAGAACAATGTTCCAGCTGGACAAAATAGTTTTTCAGTCTTCTTAAAAACATCAAGTAGGTAAATGAAATAGTAATGAGAGGCTGATCTGGAAGGAAATTTGGGAAGGTGACAGCAGCATCCTGACCAGGCAGCTGAGAGAACAAGTTGTGCTTTGACAGATTCTCAGGGCAAGGAAGGTAAAAGAGTCCAGGGGCTGTCAGGGGTCAGGACCCTAGTAAGCCACTCTAGGAGTCAGGAAAAGCCAGAAGCAGACTTACCATGAACTTGCAGCCCAGACTCAAGTCATCCAAGAAAATCAGAAAATTTCCTGTCCTAGAACTGGATGGAGGGATCGTGAATTACTGCCCCTGCTGCCAGCAGTAGCAAAGAAAATTCTCTGAGGGGGCAATGATATTTTCAAATGGAGTCTGGAGGAACCTGGCTGGCTCAGTCAGTGGACCGCGCGACTCTTGATCTCGGGGTTGTAGGTTCAAGCCCCACACTGAGCATAGAGCTTACTTAAAAATAAAATCTCAAACAAAATACAGTTGGAAGCACACAAGCAGGTCGTCCATTGCCTTGCCCCCATGTACTTTTCAAACAATCTCTTCTTGACCTTCCCTTTCCTATGCCCCATCCTCACTGCCCATCCACTCTTCACTGGACTCTTGTAGCTTTTATTCTGCTTGACATACTTTCCAGATTTCTGCCTTTGTTTGTGTGTGTGTATCTTTTTTTAATTATCTTCAAGATTTTATTTATTTATTTGACAGGCAGAGATCACAAGTAGGCAGAGAGGCAGGCAGAAAGAGAGGAAGGGAAGCAGGCTCCCTGCCAAGTAGAGAGCCTGATGTGGAGCTCAATCCCAGGACCCTGGGACCATGACCTGAGCTGAAGGGAGAGGCTTAACTCACTGAGCCACCCAGGCGCCACTCTTTTAAAAAATTTTTTAAAAAGATTTATTTGTTTGTTTATTTATTTATTTATTTATTTATTGGAGAGAGCAAGAGAACGCGATAGAGTACACATGAATGGGGGGAAGGGCAGAGGGAGAGAGAGAAACTCCAGTAGACTCCCTCCTGAGCATGGACCCCGACATGGGGCTCGATCTGAGGACCCTGGGACCATGACCTGAGCCAAAATTCAAGAGTTGGATGCATAACCAACTGAGCCACCTAGGCGCCTCAGAAACAAATGTACATTGTTGAAACTAACCACCTACGGTATTTCATGCTAACAGCCCTCATTAGGACAGCTTCTTCCAGCTGCGGTATCTCTCACCTAAACCAGCGTAATGCCTTCTGATCTAGTCTGCTTCCACTGCTGCCCACCTGTAGTTGACACTGTGTCCAGTCATCACCATGATCAACTCATGTCACTCTCCTGCTCAAAATTCCCTAACAGATTTCCTCATGCTTAAAATAAAATGTAGTCTTCTTACCGTGGCTCACAGGGCCCGCCCTGTGTTATGGAGGCTCACTCACCTAAAAGCCTTACCTCCTAGGGGCACCTGGGTGGCTCAGTGGGTTAAAGCCTCTGCCTTCGGCTTGGGTCATGGTCTCAGGGTCCTGGGATTGAGCCCCATATCGGGCTCTCTGCTAGGCGGGGAGCCTGCTTCCCCCTCTCTCTGCCTGCCTCTCTGCCTACTTGTGATCTCTGTCTGTCAAATAAATAAATAAAAATTAAACAAAAAAAGCCTTACCTCCTACCGTTTCCCCATCCCTCCCCACGTCACCTACTATAGTCACATTGGCCATTTTGGTGTTCTTCAAACGCTCCAAGGTTATTTCTCCCCCAAACGCTTTGCACTTGCTGCTGCCTGTGTTGTAAACAGCTTTTGGGGGATACTTCATACAGCTCTCTCCCTCACTACATTCAGGGCTCTGTTCAAATGTCACTTCCTTTGAGAGACATTCCTTTAAAATTCCATCTAAACTTGCAGCCTTTATTTTCATCCCACTCAGTCCCCTAAGCCTGCTGCTTTCCACTCCCCAAACGCTCACCATCGCCCCATCACTGTCTCCTTGATGTCTACCTCAGTTAGTTTTACATTCACTGCCACAGTCCCCGCCTGGTACCTGGCACATGGCATTTAAAAAATATTTCCTCAATAATTAACTGAACAAATGAATTATAAATCTTTACATTCCATTCTTATTTGGAACTCCACATTGCTGAGAAATCATTTTGCTTAATGACTATTTATCTTCTTAATGGCGACTCAGACACTTATGGTTCTCTGGAAATTGTCTTCCTTTTGAGCTCAGTAGTCACAGAGAGTATTTGTTTGGCTTTTTTAGCTTCCCAGAATCTTTTTTTTATTTTTTTAAAGATTTTTTTTATTTATTTGACAGAGAGATCACAAGTAGGCAGAGAGGCAGGCAGAGAGATAGAGAAGGAAGCAGGCTCCCTGCTGAGGAGAGAGCCCCATGCGGGACTCGATCCCAGAACCCCGAGATCATGACCTTGGGGCTGAAGGCAGAGGCTTAACCCACTGAGCCACCCAGGCACCCAGCTTCCCAGAATCTTTAGAACACCCTTCCTGCGCTCCCATCTCCCCAAAGTATAAGGCAGACATATGCTCTTCAGCTTTGTTTTTTTAAAATAAGATTTTATTTATTTACTGAAGACACAGAGAGAGAGAGAGAAAGGGAGCACAGAGGGAGAGGAAGAGGGGAAGCAGACGCCCTGCTGAGCAGGGAGCCTGACATGGGGCTCCATCCCAGGACCCTGGCACACAACCGAAGCCAAAGGCAAACACTTAACCGCCTGAGCCCCCCCACAAGCATCCCTCTTCAGCTTCTTTTGAAGTTCGAGTGACGGCAGCACCGGTGCTAGCCCATATAGCATCTGTAGAGAAAGGTCTGTACTCTGAGCGGATGTAGTCTCGAAGGCTCACTGCGACGTGTGAGCAGAGTGCTTTTATGCAGATTAGAAATAAAGCCCTGACAGATACAACGACATGGCTTCCTAGTTTACTAAGAAGATAATGCCCACCAAGTAATCCCCGTACACTGTCAACCATATCCTTCCCTCTTTCCTGCCTGCCTTGGAGGAAGCCCTGTCTCCAATGGTTTTGGTCAAGGCTGACTTCTGTACATAGGTACTGCTTCCTATCATGTGCCCTGGCACCTACCACACCCATTACCCTCATTCTCTCTGGAATCCTGATCTCCAATTTGCTTCCTCTTTTCCAGATATAGGTGGGTTTGCACTGCTGTCATCCTAAGGAAATCTGTTGACATTGTCACCATGCCTCGGAAACTCAAAAACCAGATGCCTTATTTATTCCTTGACTTCTCACTAAGCTTTTGAGAGCAGATTCTATCTCAAAGCCCTGTCCACCTACTGTAGCTTTTTGAATTCTCCAAGTCGGTGGCCCTTTATCCTCTTCTCATTCTCTTTGACTTCTGTGCAGAACCGGGACACCCAGAGGATACCCCGTTCTTCTTCTCAAACACTTCTTCCTGTGGCTTCCAGAGCACCCCTGACATCTGATTCCCTCCTTATCCCCTTGACTGTTGCTTGCATTTTCCTGATTCTTCTCTGTCTTCCAGATCTTAGAATATTGGAACTTCCCATCACCTTGTCTTCAGGTAGTCTCTCTTTTTACTTTAAACAATCTCTAATGGATTGCATCTGTTCCTGTATCAATAACTCCCACTTCCTAGCCAATACTATTAAATCTACATTTTGGCTCACTTCCTTTCTTTTCTTTTTTTAAGATCTTATTTATTTATGAGAGAGAGAGAGAACAAGCAGGGGCAGGATCAGAGAGAGAGGGACAGGCAGACTCCACACTGAGCATGGGGCCGATGCAGGACTCAGTCCCAGGACCCCGAGATCATGACCTGAGCCAAAACCAAGAGTCGGGGGACGCCTGGGTGGCTCAGTTGGTTAAGCAACTGCCTTCGGCTCAGGTCATGATCCCAGCGTCCTGGGATCGAGTCCCACATCGGGCTCCTTGCTCGGCAGGGAGCCTGCTTCTCCCTCTGCCTGTGCTCTCTCTCTCTCTCTAACAAATAAATAAATAAAATCTTTAAAAAAAAAAAAAAACAAGAGTCGGTCACCCAAGTGACTGGGCCACCCAGGCACCCAGTTTCGCTCTTTCTTAACTATAGACCATATTTCTTATTTCTACATAGATTTACTACGTGCATTTCAGACTCAACCTATCTGTAGCAGTCAGGGTTTGAGCAGAGACAGAACCATTAGGAAATCACATATATATGATTTCTTACAGGGACTTGAACTTCTGTACTTGTAGAAGTTAGTCAACTACTTCTGTAAAGCTGTGGTCTCCACACTGGATTCAGTAGCTTAAAGTTAGCAGGGTGAGCCACTGGGAAGGGAAGACAGCTGCTAATGGGGGGTGGAGCAAGGACAAATAGGAATCCACGAGAAAGGACTGAAAGAGACCATGTCGTCTCTTGCAGCCTGTGCCTAGAACCTGGATGACGTAGGTGTCCTGCAGGAGAAGCTAGCATCCTTTCCCATGGGGCTAACCATGCATCTGGTCCAACAGTCAGAGAATCAGAAGGTAGACAAAGTGGAAGGCAGAGCAGCGGCAGGCCCAGCTGCTGACCCACACCAACCAGGTGAACCAACAGATAAGTGGCAATGTGTGTGAGCTGCTACCTGGTGTCCCTGCACCGGCCTTCTGAATCACACCCAGAATGTCTCCTGTGACCAGTTTTAACCAAACACATTCACTGAAAAGAATTCTGGGAAACAAAGATTAGCCTAGGCAAGCTGACACATTACAAAGGTACCCTACTTTTCAAAATTAGATTCACTATCTTCCTGTGCCTTTTTTTCTCAGAAAAATTGCTCTTCTGATACTCTCCCTGTCTCACTACATCCTCCTACTTGTCTGACCTAGAACCTCTGACTCATCTCTACCTTTTTTCTCTCGCCACCCTGCCCCCTCCCCTCAAGGCACATCCAGTTAGTCACCAGGTCTTGCTAATCTTAACTAAGTAATTTTTTTCACATTGATCCTCTTCATACAGTTCGATATCCTAACCGTGTCTTGTGGGGACCACTGGTCCAAATGCCTCAAGTTCTTCCTCACCGCATTCACCTTCCACATGGTCACCAGGAGGAACATTCTGAAATTTAGGTCTAATCCTGCATTTTCTTAATATAACGTCATTCATGGATCTTTTAATCTATAGAACGAATGAAAACCCCTAAGTAGGTAGACTGGATTAGTGTTCCTAATTCTTCCCTCTCCTCACAAACAGAATTATATATCCATGCCACGTATATCCTTGCCATGTGAATTATATATCCTTGCCACGTGACTGCAATTCTTTCCGTGATGTGAACACAGTATACTCCCCCATTCCATGTGACTTGCATTGGCCAACAGAATCTTGGCTGATGAGACATGAGAAGACTTTAGCTGTGCTTACATGGCTTGGATCCCCTGCTCTGGCTCTAGTTATTGTCATGAGGAATGCACGCCCGGAAGTATGTGCTCTGTGCAGGTGGTTATAGGTCCCAGAGTGAGACATGTGGAGAAGAACTTGTGGAGGCCCAGTAAAAATCAGCCCAAATAAGCCAAACCTCAGCTGACCCACCCGTGAATTAGAAAACAAATATTTGCTGTTGGAAGGTGCTAAGATTCGGGGGCGGGGGGCAGATTATTTGTTACACAGCATTATTGTGGCAGGAGTGGAGTAATGCATCTAATATACTAGCCTTCCACAACTTCAGCTCAGCCAGACTTTCGGTGCCAACGTCAAACCATTTCCTTCCATGCACCTAGAGTCATACTTGTTCTCGTGCATGGAGCACCTGCTCTTTTCCTGCCAGATTGACTTGCTCAGGCACTCAGCTAGAGAGTGAGTAGCACAACTAAGGTTCATGTATGTCACAGTCCAGATCAGTATGTATTATTCTCACATTTTCATTCTGTTAATCTGTTCTCCAGCCACAGAGTTGCTCAGGATTCTCCAAGCATGCCTATAATGCAAAGCCTATACTTCTGCATCTACTTTTATAGGTCAAATTTCAGGCTCCCTTTTAGGTATAATCTGATCATATTAATAGTGAGTAAATTTCTTGGGTTCTGTGTTCTCAGACACTGTTTTAAGTTAACTCATTTAATTTTCACTACGACCCTATAGGATAGGTACTGTCTTTGTCACTGTAATGGAGGAGAAAACTGAAACCCAGAGAGGCCAAGTAATTTGCAAAGTCACCCAGTGAATCACAGATCCAGGATTCAAACCCCATTTAACTCCAGAGCCTCTGCTCCTCACCACTCTACTTAATCCCCATCAATTCTTGGGTCTCCGTGTCCCTGCCCTACCCTGCACATACCTGTATTCCAAGCCTGCACATTTCATGATGATTATTTATACTACTATTCCCCCCACTTCACTGTGAACTTTTAGAAATCAAGGAATCAGTCTTATATGTCTGGTACCTAGTAAGTGGCTGGCCTGTAGCTTCTTCTCACTAAATGTGAATGCTGTTTCCTGTTGAACTGTTTTGTCATCAAATTTTCATCACAAGTTGCTGGAGAACTGATCCAAATTGCCTTTCTCTGATACTTGAAACTGACACAATGTATTTTGAGAATTATTTATAGAAAATCACGTATTTCACACAGTTGGAAAGGATAGAACAATAAGGAATGTTCCAATTTCCCTCAGGTGCTTGCCCTTTACACATCACTCAAACAATCAACAAATCATGCCTGAACCCCTCCCCTCCTCCACCACAGAAACAGGCCAACCACTGGTACTGGAGATGGCTAACTAATTACTTTGTGCTCTGGTGGCTGTATTTCATTTTTTTCAGATCTAGTCCTGTTTTTTTGTGTCTTTGAGCCAGTGGGATCAATGAATATGGAAAGAACTTAAGATAAAATAGAAATTGTACCTGACAGCCTTTTCTGGAAGCTTCAATGGTTCCGGGAGAGTTTATTGATTCCTAAAGAAAAATTACCATTCTCTTTTAAGGAAGGGTGAAATATAGGGAGGTTTAGTGAATACAAGGAATTAAAGGAATTAGCATAGCCTTTTAAAATCTGGCTGATTTCTATTGATTAGATTGCCTTAGAATTGTTGAAGGTAATTGGAAGTACATATGGGAGCAAGATAGGAGTTGGGTCTGTCAACAAAGACCTGCCTTTTGAAGAAAAAAAGCCCAGTGTTGAGAGAATTCAGCCACAAAAGCAAAGGGAGAATTTCTGAAGGTTTCAGACTGTAGTAGAAGTACTTTTGCTTTATAAAGGTTAGAGTTGTGCAATGAAATTTTTGAGACGAAGTACAAAGTACCTGCTTAAAACACAAAATTCAAAACAAAAAGAGAAACTAGAGCTAATATTTATTGAACCTATTAGGCCTATGTTAGTGGGTTATTTTCTTTTAGTGTATTATTTTCTTTCAGTGAATGTATGAATTTTTCTTTTTTGGTGGTGGGACATATTTGACGCAGAGTCACTGTCCTAATCAAACTGAAAAAAGGCATACAATAGAATCCAAATATTTCAGCCTTGTTCATAAAAAAAAAAATAGGTGAGCAACATTTTCTTCTACAGTGTTGACTTCTTACCAGTTCAGTATGAATATACTCAATGAAAAAAGTGGATTTTTGAATGGCCTAGTGATTTGTTTGGTCACATCTTGCCTGGGTTTTAGAGAATTAAAACAGATGCACATTTCCCTTATCATATGCATTTGCTGCATCAACAGAATGGTTTGTATCCCAGATGTGGGGAATGCAATTTAAGAAAAGTAAATCTCAAGGTTGAAGAAGGAATATAATGATGAAAAACATAATTGAGGCAAGAAAGCACAGAGCTCAGTATTTTGTTAGTTTAGGTAATTAAAAAAATCATTTATATATAAAGAGGAAGACGGAAGATGATGCTTTGGTGGTTCTTTGTGTGGTGTGATAGCGTGAGATGAATGGTACACAATTAGGGCATATGTAAAATCACATTTTAATGAACCGGAGGAAGAGTTGGCTTTGAATGTAGGCCTGCATTCCCAGTGGAAGTCAGGTATCATTTCATCAAAACACATGTTCTCATCTGTTTGCTCGCACGACCACTTGTTTGCTGTGTGTGCATTGCGTTAATTTATTCATGAATATATATTGAGTCTGTTCAATATGCTTGGTTGAGGATACAGTAACTCTTTTAGTCTTCCCAGACCTGTTGCTCCCACTATTTTCCTTTGGGAGTAGAAGTCACCATCTGCCATGCTTTCAGAACCAGGCACGAGGAACAGAGCTCCTGCCATGGGACCTGCCTGTGGAGGCTCCCACTTGTGACCTCTTTTGATTACAGTCCTCATGGGGGCGTGAGGAGTCCATGGGACTGAGGAAATACACCCCTGAGTTTAGTCCGCTGAGAACTTGTGATCACTGAGAGCCTCTTTGAGCCTCTTTGAGCCCAAATTCTAGGTCAGGGCCAGGTTCATGAGTGTGCCTTCTCTGTGGTCCTACAGGGCCCTGGGCTCAGAACGTCCTGCCCTTGATTTAACACTCTGCTATTACTGTCTTGAAATGCTTCCTAATTTTATCTTTGAGCTTGTGTTTTGTAAATGAAGTCCGATGGGACAGTGGGCATGCGCGTGAGCAGGGGAGGTACACTGCATTTCCACTCTGCTCCTTCTCGGTGGCTCATTGTCTCTCCTCTGGCACAAAAGCATTTACAGTGCCCCCAGAGCCTGGGATTCTGCTGGATCCACATGTGTGGGAGTTTTGTGAGACTCAGAGCAAGCACAGAATAAATGTGTTACATCTATGATGGAGGCAGTGAGGGCAAACGACCCAGAAAGGCCACACTTGCCACGTGCACTAGAACTTGTTTGAGGGCAGAAGGAAGTCTAAGAAAACACAAACAAGCAAGAAACCCTATCCTATCGTTTCTTACTCATTTATTCTCATGTATTAGTTAACCACTTTTGCTGAAAATGAAGACACAGAAAGAAAGAGGGAAATAGGTGACTACACAGTTCCTGTTCCTTTCTCTCCTTCCTTACTCATCAGGACACTGAAGGTACAGAGCATTGGTAGAAAATGCACACATCAAGAAGTGAAATAAAGAACTATTGAGTCGATTTTGTGCAGTCTTTCCATTGTTCCAGTAAGAATGAAATATGAATGCACATGCTGATTTTAAAATAGGAATTGTGTAATTTTAGTGATCCTTCATATGAGTGAAAAGCTCTTATATTAGCATTTAAAACTGGCACTGCATGGTATAAAGATGAATGATAAAAATCCATGCCAATAATTTAAAATTTTACTTTTTCTTTTTTAGAATGGCATTAAATAGCAAATAAACAACACTGTGACAAGTCTCTTGCCTTTTGATCAAGGGGCTTTGCATTGTCATTTTGTACCAGGCCATGCCAATATGCAGCTTGTCCCTCTCAAGAGAGCTGGGACCCAAGAATCTCTTGCCTAAAGGGCTCTTACCCCCTTGAGACCTTTCTCCCAAATGCATCCTTCTGCTGCATATTTAAGAACACATGTATCGTCTTTGTATTTCTGTTTCCTTCACTAAACTCTGGGTGCATGTGGCACCTTACTCACATTTGTATTGCCAAGTTCTAGAGCTGAGGCTGACTCGCAGTAGGTACTCGATGTATACTCACTAAGTTAGTGAATGAATGAATGAACAAATGTGAACAGGGAAGTCCCTGTCTTCAATGATTTAAAATCAACAGGGGGCAATGAGCAATATGAATACTGTGAAGTTAAATTTTTAAAAAATATTTTATTTATTTATTTAACAGATAGAAATCACAAGTAGGTAGAGAGGCAGGCAGAGAGAGAGAGCGCAGAGGAAGCAGGCTCCCTGGCTGAGCAGAGAGCCCGATGTGGGGCTCGATCCCAGGACCCTGAGATCATGACCTGAGCAGAAGGCAGAGGGTTTAACCCACTGAGCCACCCAGGTGCCCCTGTGAAGTTAAATTTGATAACAGGTAGTACAAAGTAAATAAATGAATGAATGACCAAATAAAAGTAAGGTGCTGTGGGCCCACAGAAAAGGGGCATCTAACTCACCTTTGGAGACTGGGCCGATGGCGTTCTACTTTGGGGGAGCCGTAGAATTATTTAGAATTTTTGAAAGTGAGTGACTATATTAATTGGCCATATCCCAGATCAATGAAACCAGACTCCCTGGGAATGGGACCCAGAGAGCAGTAACTCCTCAAGTGATTCCGAGATAAAGGCCAAGCTGAGAACCACAGGTTTGGGGCTCGGTCATGAAAGATCAGCAGAATTCAGGCAAATGATGTGGGGCAGTGGGGGGAGCCAAGGTGGGATGATGACATAGTAGGAGAAAAGTAGGTGGACTGGAGGGTAAAAATTTCTTTAAATTCTTGGAGCTTTTCTCATCTCATCTGTAAGACATGGCTAAGAATATTTAGCTCATGGGGTTGTTGTAAAGATTAAAGAAAGTCCTGATTTCTCTCAAGTGCCTGGTTGGTAAGAGTTGTCCCATGATATAGAATTGAGAGTGCTCATGGGTGCAGTTGTGGACGATTTGTTTTTGTGTGCATGTTTTCTGGAGTGTAGAGAATCTACTACCAAATCTCTGAGCATTTCTCCATGGAGACAAGGACACGCTGAAGGCCTCGAAAAAACTGGAATGTGGAAACAGAAGCCAAACCAAACAGAAGCCAAACAGAAGGCCCAGCAGGTCGCTTGTTTCCTGCTGGCAAGCTTCCTTGTCATTAATAATTAGGCTCTGCTCTATTCTTATCATGTTTCTCCTTGTCAACTTGATTTTCAGTCCACCTCGCCTGCCCTGGCTCAACACAACTCCATCTATGTGCTTAAGGGACCAGGAAAGACATTTCCATCAGCATGTCCCAATAGCCTGAAGGACTCTGTTATGCTTTCTTTTGGTTTGGGGTCCTAAGATAAGACTCAAGGGTTCCAGAGGCCTCAGGAGGTCGAGTCTGTATGACCAGACCTGAGTGCATGGATGCCAGAGAACAGTTTGTGCTAAATCCTTGGATCCAAAGTCTCAGGGAGATTCAGTGAGTGAGTTGGATCAGCCCAAATCTAAAGGACCATCATGGAGGCAGATGCACTGGTAGGCCAACATGGGTCCTGAAGTGGAGGTGGTTGGGGCAGCCCCTCTCAAGCTATCTGTGGTAAAGGTAGATATCTAGAAGATTTTTCAGCCCACAGTAAACCAATACTTTTGTAAAAATGCAATAAAATCCAAGTCCTAGAAAAATAAAAGAAAAAAGAAACAAAGACATAAAATTCAAGTCTGTCTTATTAGATTCAACAGACATCAAATTACATTTGAATAAATATAATCAAAGCAAATAAAACAGAAAAGAGAAGCACAGAAAGCATATACGTTGTTTATAAAAATGTGCATATAGACTATGAATATAATCACCATTACATATAACTTCTTGTTATGCTATAATCACAACTAAACAAAAGTGGCAATTCCTTATATTAAATGCCTATATACATTTTTGAACAGACATCGTATGTACCAATATTTGCAGTTTTGAGGTAAGGAACAAGGCCTCCTTCTTGCTCGTTAACTAATCTAGACATGACTACTCACAGGGCATAATGCATATCTAGAATGTTTCTGTGTTTTGTTTTAGTAACGCTCATAATAGGGAGATCAATCTTACATAAGTGTGTTGAGGGAAAGGGAAGACAGTATTTTAAGGCAGTTTCAACAAGCTGGGGAATATTTGTTTTTAACTTTTATCCAAGATGAACTAAGCCATGCTGTATTTTCAAAATTTATCTTCAATCTTCCATCGGCAGCCAGTTCTAACAATTAATCTTATAAAATATAACTGAATTTTTCTCTTTTTTTTTGAAAGGGAGGGGTTAAAGATCCATGAATTTCCTATGCATGATTTTTTTTTGAAGGAAAATAAAACTCAAAAAGTTCTATCAGAGTTGTAAGGTCTTCAGAGAAAACTTTTTGCTGATTATGCAATATCGAGATCATTACCCAGGTCTGTGATAACTGTTAAATTATGAAGTAGGCCATAACAATCTGTACAAATTTTGTTCTTCCAAGGTTCTAACTTCTGTTTTGGTTTTTAGATGTTACCTGCCCTCGAAAAACAAGTCATACAATGTGCTTGCACGGCATAAGCATGGAGCTCAGTTCATAAATATAGTGAAAATATAATACAAAAATATCAAACTGGCTGTTTAATTCCTACCTTGAAAAAATTGGATTAAACTGGTATTCTACTTTGCAGAAACGCTGAGAGTTTATTCTGTAGTGTAAACATTCTCGATAAACTTTTCTCTTGCTTATCATCATACCCAGTATGCAATAATCATTGTTTATGTTCAGCTTCTATGTTATCACAAAATATAGACACTAACCTGAAGTGTAATGCATTAGTTTCTTTTTAAAAGATTTTATTTATTCATTTGAGAGACAGATAGAGGTCGAGCATGCATGAGTGCGGGGGCCGGGGGAGGGGCAGAGGGATTGGGCCATGCAGACTCCCTGCTGAGCAGGGAGCCCAACAGCCCTCCATCCCAGGACCCCGAGATCATGACCTGAGCCGAAGTCAGACTCTCAACCAACCGAGCTTCCCAAGTGTCCCATGATGCATTAGTTTAAATGTAATTCTCAGATTTACCATGTCACTAAGCCCACTGTTTGGTTCAGTTGACATTTTCATAGCAAGATTTTCTTGATGAAGGAAAGTCCATTGATTTACATTCTAGACACACCTTAAAGTGAGTAACTACTCAGAATGTTTTTTTGTGTTTTTGTGGGTTTTTTTTTTTTGTGTGATTGCAGCTGACTTATCAGCGTGTCAATTCCAGAGGCGCCTGGCTGGCTCAGCTGGTAGAGCGTGTGACTCTCAATCTCAGGACTGTGAGTTCCAGCTCCGTGTTGGGCAAGGAGCCTACTTACAAACAAAAGGGAGCACTACTTTCACATGACACCTCAGCTGCTGACCACGTTTATTGGCAATGTTTTATCAGATGAAACATTCTCGTTCCCAGTTTTCTACGGTGCAGTGCAAGGTGCATTTCCAGCAATGAGGTTGACAAAAAAATTCTTCGTGATATTTCCGTCCTGTTGAAATCAGACATCTGCTAAAAGTTGCTATACTAATTATTTGCTAATGATACCAAGTTGCAATGGGAAACACTTCGTAAGCTTTATGTTTTCTATTTGTCGCTCTTTCATAAACTAGCCTGTTCCTCCCATTGGAAAGTGAAACCTGTGCTACCTTCTTTGCCATCAATTCACCCAACATTTCCAAGCAAGTATTTTTGCTGTGTCTTTCTCTGATGCATTGGCAATTATATATGCATTTGGGGGTCTTAGCAAACTGAAGGGCTCCATTATAAAAAGCCTGCACAGATGCGGCACCTGGGGGCTCAGTCAGTTAAGTGTCTACCTTCGGCTCAGTTCATGATCCCAGGATCCAGGATCGAGTACTGCAACAGGCTCCTTGCTCAATAGGGAGCCTGCTTCTTTCTCTCCCTTTGCCCCTAACCCCGCTCATGCTTTCTCTCTCTCAAATAAATAACTAAAATCTTTTAAAAAAGAAGCCCACATAGCACTAGTGTTTTTATGTGAAAAATCGAGTATTGGCTTCTGTTGGCTTTTTATTTCAATACCCTTTCTTATGCTTGGCTGGTAAATGCTGCTCTCAGTTTGATATTTTTATTGTCTTTCTTAGCTAGAAAATTTCTACGACTAATACACTCTGTTTGAAACACTTTACCATCAGTTATGGCTGCAGGCCTGAACTTACCACTTGAAGGAAAATACTTGCGAATAAAACTAGTACAAACTCCTCTTGGCCTTCCATTTTCAAGACTCAAGTTTGATTAGCATCATCTGGTTTACTACTCCTGCTGCCATCATAAATGGTTTATCTTCTTGACAAAAATGGCCCAGTAAAGCTTATTTTGTCAAATGTAATTCAACATCAAAATTTACTTCCTTAATTTAGTTAATCACATGAATGTCTAAGAGTTAAAGCATTGTAAAAACTGAAAAATTATTAAAAGAAATAAATTCCTAAATTGTTTCTGATTCTTATAGATTTAGATTTAAGGTGATAGAGTAATCCTAAAATACCACGTAGTGTAATGTGGTCTTACTGTGAATGAATCGTGTGCAGCCGGCGCCATATGTGACTCACCAGGCATGGGTGACAACAGCCAAGGTGCTCTTCCCTCTGTTCCATGAGACCAGTCCACTGATAGACGCTCTCGTAGATGTTGCAGCAATGTCAAACTTCTAAAAGTTTCCAAAGATTCCCTCTCAATTTCACTTACCTCAATTGTAACAGTTCATGGAACAGCACTGGTCTGGGGACCACTCTTTAAAGTACGAGATTTGGGGTTGAGAGAGATTGGATTCCCAAACCAAAATGTTATTACTTACTAGCTATGTGACCCTAGGCCAATTTTTGCAACCTCCTTTGCAACCTCCTCTTCTCTAAAATGGACAATTGAGGGGCTTGGGTGTCTCAGTCAGTAAGCGTCTGCCTTCGGCCCACGTCATGATCCCAGGTTCTTGGGATCGAGCCGTGAGTCGGGCCTCCTGCTCAGCGGGGAGCCTGCTTCTCCACCTCCCTATGCCCACCCCCACACCCCCGCTCATGTGTGCTCTCTCTCTCGCTCACTCTCTTGCTCTCTCTCAAATAAATGAATAAAATCTTTAAAAAATGGAGATGATAACATCAATCTCAAAGGGTTGGTGTGAAGATGAAGAGGTAAAGCATTCACACATTCATTCAGCCAAAATGTGTCTAATGAACCCCTACTATGTACCAGAAACTGTTTGAGGAGCTTTGGTTACACAGATGAGCAAAATAGACAGTGGTGGGACAGAGATAAAAGTAATAACAACGACAAAACAAGTAAATGATGAAGTTCATAAAAGTGACAAACCTTATGGAAAAAAGTACCCCGTAGAGTGTGGTGAGGGGACTCATGGGTCTTGGGGCAGGGGGCAGGAGGGAGGCTGCAGTTGGACTGGTGTGATCAGGAGAGAAATGTGATTCGAAAACGCAAGCAGAGTGACTAGCCCAGAGCCTAGGTAGTACCTAGCAAATGGTAGCTTTTATAATTAGTTCATGATTCCTTCTGGCGGCCCTTCAGAAAGCTAAAATGCCTTTATTTTGGGGGTGATGGTTACAGGTGAGGGTGTGCCCCCAGCAGCGCTTGCGCACGTGCACACCTCCTCACGCCACAGAAATCTGGTGCGGATTTAGCCACCTCCTTCCAGAGCACATTTCTCTTTGCATTCTTGATCCTTTGGGAGGGTCAAGATAAGAGAGAGAAATGTGCTCTGGAAGGAGGTAGCTAAATCCGCACCAGATTTCTGTGGCGTGAGGAGGGTAGAAGAGGATGAAATGAGAAGCTCACAGACTTCTTGGGCTAATTAAAACAGAGAGAGCGTCAAAAGGCCGAGACTAGCCTTTGAGTCCCTGCTCACTCTCGGTGCATCTAACTTGTTTCTCCTTAATTGGTTGAAGTGCCCCTGTCTCTCCTGATCCTGCAAGAGGCATTACATTTGGCCAAAGCCATGGGACAAAGTATATCAGGGCAGTGACAAGTGTTGTCAGCTGACCTTTACGGTTGATGTTTCTTGAAGATTGAACTCCCCATTGCTACCTTCTCAGGAATAACTTACTTCTACAAAATTGTACATACACCGTGACAAGATTTTCATGAGAAAAAAACACAGGACGGGGGCGTCTACAGAAAGAACGGTTATCTTAGAGTGCTGGGATTATCGGAACTTTCCCATTTTCTACAGTTGGCATGTATTTTTTTTTTTTAAGTAATCAGAAATACCCAACAAGTGTTATTTATTTATTTATTT
Organism: Taxidea taxus jeffersonii; assembly: GCA_003697995.1. Classification (NCBI taxonomy): domain Eukaryota; kingdom Metazoa; phylum Chordata; class Mammalia; order Carnivora; family Mustelidae; genus Taxidea; species Taxidea taxus. The sequence continues at coordinate 21,370 of RCUC01068673.1, forward strand.
ATTTACTTATGGAGCAAAAATAACCAATTCTTGGTACTACAGAGAGGCTTGCTTTTTTGCACTTTTGTTTTCATCTTGCGGGAGGTGGAGGAGTGGGATATATTAGTTTGGGGACTGTTTGGAGAATTTCTCTTTTGGATTTTATCTCCACATTCTCTGAAAAACTCTGTGCGCTTACTACTCAGACTGCTTCCTCCTTCAAACTTGGCCGGAAAACAAAGGCCCCTCCAGATAAGAATCCCCACGATGTGCATTTTCAGAGCAAGTCTGAAGCTGTTTTTGCTCTGACACTCAAAGAATCCGTTTGTGTTTTCAATTTCAAGTGCTATGCGGTAAACCAACAATCTATGTAGATTATATGAAAGGGTCCTATGTTGCTTTGAGCCAGTTTCTGGGGGAAAAAAAAAATCACCACCGAGGAAGGGCAAACATTTAAATAATAAACTGACAGCCACCGGTCCATGAGATGTGTCCACGGGGCCGGCTCCCTCAGTTTTCAGTTTCGCTGTGATCTGTAGACACAAGTCTCTGGGACTGAGCCGGTGGTGATGGGCTCTGTTCCACCAGCACCTGTGCTCCTTCAGAGCAATACCTTTTATCAGACACCTGCCACATTGTCCTTTATAAGGAAGAGAAGATGCAGTGCCAGCTTGGAAAGGGAGAAGAAAATACCTATCAATTTCAAGTTCCCGATTTCTACAATGTTCCGAGCGCCATTCTTGGGAGCATCAGGATCTGTCCTCAGACAAAGCTTCATCCCAAAAGTTAAACCTCATAGTTTGCTAAATTAAGTACTCATTAATGATAAGGCCTGTCTTTAAAAAGTATATTTCTGGTGATGGGCTTAAAGAAGCCAGGTGAAAGAACCTGTTCTTCCTGTTTGCTTCTGGAAATGACAATCCCCTTGATTTTCTCTTCACCAGCCCTTTCAAATGGCCCAGGGGTTTGGTGCAGTGATTCTCTGGTGGCTTGCTTTTTTTTTTTTTTTTCAGTCATGTAGACTGCCTTCCCTTGGGATCACTGGTTTAGCTTTACGGTTGCTGTTGACACCCGGTTACCCTGGCTTCATCTCAGATGGGCCAGATATTGATTGCTTATTCACTGCTGACTTACTTGTGAGCCTCATCACTTCCTCTCACCTCTGATCCTTAATAACTGTCCCTGTGCGTTTCTCCACATGCCATAACCGCAGCTGTCCATGCCCAGGCCTAACCCAACGAGGCTTTAGCTCTACCACTTTGAGCTGAGAGCCAGTGGAGTCAAGCAGGCAATTCAATTTACATTCCCAAACCCTGCTGCACTTAGTTCTTTGAGTCAGTGGATTTATTTTTTGTACAGTTAATGAGCGATTTTTTTTAATGCACTAAATGATAAAGTCAAAACAGAAAATAGGTCATGTCTCAAATAATGTCATATTTCAGCCTTCCCCGCCCCCGCAAGAAGACTGAGTATATCTGGTCGGTGTAGGGAATACCATTTTTAATGTGGTTTAAAGTTTCATCATTTGATCTCAAGGCAGAAAGAGGCTGCTGACTCATTTTGTCCGATCAAAGTAGACAATGACAGTAGTAGTTGAATATGAACAGCCGAGGACCCTTAAAGCTTGAAATTGATGCTATAAGACCCACAGTAAAGAATCTCTCCATTATCTAGAGCCCTCCACCTCAAACTCAGTTCACACATTCTATCCCATTTGGTCCTTATTGGTATTTGGGCTCTTCTTCCTCAAGAGGAGTGTGAATGCCTTGAGGTTGGGCATCGTCCCACACATATTTGTACCTTCTACAATACCTGGCACCAAACTTGGTGTCCCATTAAGTCTCCAACAATCGCTGAATTGAATTGAATTCATGGTTAACCCAAAGAAGGAAAAGGCTTATGCTGAAAAACAGAGATTTATGCCATTTTTTTAAGGTGGTAACACAGGAACGAAGCAGGTTGTAAATAATACGTTAGTGGAAGTGCTTCAGAAGAACCCTGGGGGGCCTTTAACCACTCAGGACAGGTTGACATCCTATCACCTTAACTATGGGGAGAGAAAATCAAAATGGGTTTAGAATTCAAACAGCCATTTAAAAAGTTAAAACTGCTATTAAATAAATCCAGTATGATATTTTTACCAAAAAAGAAATCTGAAGGTATCGGGTGGCAAAATAACATTAGAAGATTCCTGAGACCAGTTTAATTCATCTGGAATGAAATGAGGGGAGAGCAGTTTTATCTGGACATGAAGGCATTCCGCCTCCTCCCTATCAGACAGAAACTTTTAATCCAATGAGACCAATGCAAACACTGCGAAACATTCTCCATGTATCATCAGAATACAGAGTGACACGAGTTACGAAAAAATGCTGAACAAAGTCTGAAGTACTACCACTGTCAAAATGCTGACATTGATTTTATTCACTTCTTGAGATCTAAATTGGAAAATCAAAAAATATCAGATTGAACACAGGTCTTTATGATATACTATAATCAAAGACAATACAGGGCTAGGACTACAATGTGTAATGGAAGGTCTTGAAGGATGAAATTTGCTGATTCTGGAATGAAGGAATGAGCTGCCATTATCGGAATGAGTTTTGTTCCTTAACTTAGTGATTTATTACTTATGTTGCCAATTCACTGATCATTGTCCCGTCACTCAGACAAAGAAATCCAGAGCTTTGTAAAGAATAAATAAGGAAAGGGAGAGACCTAAACCCACGGAATGATGTGCAAATAAAGAAAGGGAAAACTAATTTGGTATCAAATGGATTTTATCTTTACTTAAAAAAATACAGAAGCACAAAGAAGCAATTCTTCCCTGCGGTTATATATAAAAGCAGAGTCACTTAAAATTTTCTTAAGAAATCAGCTTTCCCAGAGAAATGTATTTATAGAGAGAAGAGACATGCCAAAATGCAGTTGGGAGAACAGAAGTCTGGAATCCCTGTCCTCTGTCAGATGACTGCTCCCTTCATGAATGTACCAAGGCAGGAGTCTCTAAACTATGGCTCATGGCCAAAATCTGACCCACAGCCTGTTTCTCTACTAGCCAAGGGCCAACTGTGGCTTTCACATTTGCAGATGGTGGCAACATCTTTTTTTAAAGAATACTATTTCATGATGTGTGAAAAAGACATGAAATTCCTAATTTGGGGTCCATAAATAAAGTGTCATTGGAACATAGCATCATGTGCTCACATGTTGTCCGTGGCGGCTTTCTTGCCATAACTGCGCACCCGAGCAGTTGGGAAAGAACATATGGCCCAAGAAGCCCAAAACATTCATTATCTGGCCTTTTATAGTAAAAGTTTGGCAACCCTTGTGTTATATCATTCATGACATATTTATACTCAAAGTGGACGTGTTTCCAAAGAGGCTGGGACTTCATGTGGCTTGACATTGGAAGGAAACAATATTCTCTTATGCACGTGCCCAGATACACTTACCCCCATGCACATACAAATGGGGCACCTCCCGATGACCTGTAAGCGCAGCTAATACATCTCATGGATGCTTTTGGTGGTTTTTGCTTTTGTTTTTTTTAGCACGAGAGAGAGCCGGCGGGATGGGGGTGGGTAGGAGGCACAGAGGAAAAGGAGACAGAGAATCTTTTTTTTTAAGATTTTATTTATTTATTTGACAGAGAGAGAGATCACAAGTAGGCAGAGAGGCAGGCAGAGAGAGAGGAAGGGAAGCAGGCTCCCTGCTGAGCAGAGAGCCCGATGCGGGGCTCGATCCCAGGACCCTGAGATCATGACCTGAACCGAAAAGGCAGAGGCTTTAACCCACTGAGCTACCCAGGCGCCCCGGAGACACAGGCTCCATGCCCAGCACAGAGCCCAACTCATGGCTTGATCTCATGACCCTGAGATCAGGAAGTGAGCCAAAATCTAGAGTCAGACACTTAACGGACTGAGCCACCCAGGCAGCCCTTATGGCTGCTTTTGACAGAGGGTAAATTCACATACTACCTAGAAAGCTGGCTCTAAGAGGAGATGAGCATTTGGAATAGATTCCTGGTGGTTTTTCTCTTTTCTCTTTATGAGTAGAATAGATGGGCTGCAAGTGACTGAGCTATTTCATAAAATTTTAGACATAGACAGAGAGGAGAAATACCAAAGTCAGGTCTTTCCAAATGCAAACATATCAATGTCACTAGTGCCAATGAAAACCGAATTCTTCTTAGAAACCTGCCACATTAAAAAACAATCACAGCCTCTTTGACACCAACTCACTCCCATACCCTAGAATGCATTCTCGGTTGTGTGTCATCCGAATACTGGAGGACTTGGCCAGAGAGAAAATGGAGCACGCCCAGAAAAATACATAGTTGAGTTTCCTGGTTATGGTTTTCTTATTTTAGACGACTCAAGTGTAAATGCAATCATGACCTTGAAACATCCATGCGTTGATATGTGAAAAATATTCAACACATGCAGTAAACAACCAGCCCAGCATTATATCTCTAATGTAGTCTGCTACTGTCTCACAGCACGTTGATTCGCTAAATATAATTTGTGACGTTGCTATTTGGCATAAAGCCGTTGTCCACCGGCAGGCTCTCTGAGGAAGAGTGTCCCATAAAATATATTTAATAGGAAAACAACACGTTTTTAAAAGTTTTACTTGGTGCATGCACACATGACCCTGAGGATAAAAATAACCAGTGTGGGGATGTAATATATAAATCAAGAGATAATATAGAATGCCAGCAATTTTTATTAGAATTTTCTCATGTTGGAATATTGTGATGTCTCTGTGGGATCCAGTCACTGAAGAGGCAAAGCAAATGATTGTGGGGAACAAGGAAGAGAAGCCCTGTATAATGCATGGGCGGAGGAAGGAAATTTATTCTCAGAGGACTTTGGACAAAGCCTCCTAGAGAGCATTTCTTCTGCCACAGGTAGTGTGGTTCATTTAGTTGATAGCAGAAAATTCCTCCTATCTCTGTATGTACTCCCTCTGCAAGTTAATTTGGCTGCTTCTCCCAGCAAGAGGTGGAGTCTATCTTCCTACCCTTTGAATCTGGGTAGCAAATAATGACACAAATAGAATCTTTGAGAGCCCCTGTCCTCCCTTTGGGGTTTGCCCTGTCTTGGTGCTCTTTGCAGACCTGAGGCCACAGTGTGAAGTAGCCCAGGCTGGTCTGGGCTTCTTCGTGGAGCAGACCAGTCATCTCAGCTGTGGCCTCTGAGAGGCAACCCCCCACCCCCCTCCCCCGGGGCCACCTACCAAACGTGTGGTTGAGACCGTCCTAGGTAGCCCAGAACAGAACTCTCAGCTGATCCACAGACTCAGCGGATTTAATAAATGGTTATTATTTGAAGCCAGCACATTGTGGAGGGACTTGGTATGCAGCGTGAGCCAGAGTCGGTGTCCGGGTAGTGGGCCCTGAGTGGTTCCTGCATCGGGGCTGGGGGTGGGGGTGGGTCCAATCACACTGCTTTTGCCCAGAATTTGCCTGACTGTGGGGGCCAGTATATACAAGTCTGCTGGTTATGTGCTTGTTGCTGGGGCTTGTTGATGGGGGGATGCAGGGATCATGTCAAGCCCTAGGGGACCTTCATGGCCTGGCAGCCACCTCCATGAAGGGACTTATAATTCTGGTTCCTGGGGTTTCCTGCTGGTCTGCCAAAATGGCTCAGGTCCATGAAGTTGGGGAAGGCCTGAACTTCCTCCACCAGTTAAGAGTTCTTTACATTCCACACCTCTGAAGGTCCTCTGACACTGCCATATGTTTCTTGGATTTGTCCTGACTCAAGTGAGAATCTTTGGGATAGTCACAGAAGCTGCAAGGACAGGGACAAGGGCAGACATCCATACTATAAGTTCAGGGCTGGGAGGATGCCAGGCTCTCTGCAGGCGAACCACACTCATGAAGAAGGGGTTTTGCCCTCCTCAGAGTTCAGGCAATTTCATAGAGGGCCTGGGCTCTAGACTGGATATGGCCAAAAACTAGCTCTACATTTCTTTTTTTTTAATTTTTTTTAAGATCTTATTTATTTATTAGTTAGAGAAAGAGAGCACAGGCAGACAGAGAGGCAGGCAGAGGCAGAGGGAGGAGCAGGCTCCCTGCCGAGCAAGGAGCCGGATGTGGGACTCAATCCCAGGATGCTGGGATCATGACCTTAGCCGAAGGCAGCCGCTTAACCAACTGAGCCACCCAGGCATCCCTAGCTCTACATTTCTGATGACAAGTGAACAGACAAACAAACAGAATGCTTCACTTTTCTGGGTTTCCATTTCCAAATCTATGAAGTGCAGAAAACTGGGATGGAGGCTATTTACTGTCTTTGGTGGATTTAACAGTCCTTGAAAGTCATCTCCCAGACTTTGCACCATGTCCTTCTCCATCCCTCACTTTGCTCTGCCATCCCCCCAACCCCCGGCCCAGAATTGTGATTTTTGAGGGAGAAGGGAGGTAGGCCCATTTCAGGAAGAGGACCAGAGCCATGCCCACGGGTTCTACCCGAGCTCATCTGATGTTTGGTGACTTCGCTCAGGGGACCATTACTGGGGGTCTGGCGAAAAAGGATGTAGTAGAGGAAGTGTTCGGGGTGGAGGGGGGAGCAGCCGAAGAAGTAGCCTGGGAAGGGTGTCCAATCTAACGTGCTCCCTTGTAAATAATCTCCCATCCACGGAGTGGCGCTCTCTCTTGAAATCTCTCTCCTTCTCCACCTCTTTCTCCCTCCTCCTCCTTCCCACTCTGCCAGATGATCGACTGATATTGCAACAGTAAGTAAGGACTTCAACTTGTGGGTTTACTTAATTCATTTTTCTCTGTGAACTCTGTAATCCTAAAAGAGTTTTGGTTTCTACACTGCATTAATAGACTAACCACTTTCAGTATGTTGGGGTCTTGTTTTGTTTCTTTTTTTAAAAGATTTTATTCATTTGTTAGAGAGGCAGGGGGAGCAGAGAGAGAGAGGGACAAGCAGACTCCCTACTGGGTGTGGAACCCCAAAGTGGGACTTGATCCTAGGACCCCTAGATCATGACCTGAGCTGAAATCAAGAGTCAGACATTTACCTGACTGAGCCCTGCAGGAGCCCCTTTTTTTGCTTTTTAATACTTGAGTTTTTTCCTATTCTGAATGCTTACAAGCTGGTCCCAGCTCAAAACCCACCAATGACTTCCCATCAGATAAAGGCCTTACTAGTTCCAATGGCCTGAATGTTACCTTGGAACAGCCTATCCTGCTGACATTACACCCACCATTCTCTCCGTCCCTCAGCTCCGCTTGCTGCTTCTGGAATACAGCAACGCTGTTCCTACTTCATGTTCCCAGCCCAGGTCCTCTTGTGACATACAGCTCTACTGGTCATCGGGGTTTTTTAAGTTCCCCAGAAAGTTCTAATGTGTGGCCAGGGTTGAGAATAACTGAGCTAGAGTGTCATTTAGGCTCAAAGCTTTTCCGGTTTAAATGTGGATGTAAACCACCTTGGAATCTCATTCTCGTGCAGGTTCTGATTCAGGAGTGGGGAGGGGCTCGGGATTCTGCCCTTTAACCCAGTCCCCCAGGTGATGCTCATCTCCCAGCCCATGGTGAGTTTCCTGAGACTGGGGACGGCACCCCACTTCGTGCCACCTGTGAATGTTTGCTGACTGAAAGCTCTGCAAGTGACCTCAGCTTCCTTTCATAAAAGTGGCATGCCACCACCAGTAGGTTCTCATGGCCTCAACTAAGACAGGATATGTTACCTAATCAAGATATCAGGCTCTGTAACATACATCCGGCTGTTATAATAGGACTTTACACAGGTGAACACTTTGTATTAAATCCTTACATTCCAGAGCCCTAACAATTTTATTTTGGACTGTGAAGGAAGCTTTCATATCTCCTGCTGTGATAAAATGTATCCTTGTTCTTCAGATCCTTCCCCGTGGTTATTATAATCTCTTCAGTCTTGCTGGGTTTGACATGGAGTGAGGTAGATTTCAGCCAGAGAGATTTTCTGAGGGAAAAAAAATGTGAAAGTAAAGATGCTGCTCTACTTTCGGCATCCAATATCCTCAGTGTGGTCATCAATAGCACTGATTCCTGACACCCGTACTATAAAACTAGATTTCCAAGTCTGTGTTCTGTCAACAACTTCATCAACTGCCTTTATAGCATTTTCCTCTGAAGTCTTCTTTGTGTCACTTTATATATCTTCCCTGCCCGGAGTGTCCGCACCCAAAGGACATCCCTCAGGTGCCCCACTTAGTCACCCACTAAATCCAAAATGAAGTCACCCCTGCTCTTGCCCCATCTTGTACCAGTAGAGAAGATAATCTAATTTCAGGGGCTGCAGGCACTCTCCTCCCCAGAGCATGAAAGAATGGGATTTCTTCCTAACGAGGTTAACAGGGATATTGTTGTTTCGGGCTTTGCTGACAAGGGGAAGATTGATCCTCTCCACTCTCTTTCCTGATTCTGAAGAGATTGCGGACCTGGGATCTGCAGTGCCTCTGGGTCACGTGGTAATTTAAAATTGATGACTTGGAAAGAGAATGGAGATAAAGATGCTGTCCTGGGATGTGTCCTTTTATAGAGAGGTGTCGTAATTTGGGGGCACGATGTTCTCTCAAGCAGTTCTTTGGAAACGCACACACGCACACACACAATGGTTTAGGGATGTACTTTGGTCACTGACTTCATCAGCCAGACACTCAAGGCTACCCCTGTCTGAGCATAGAAGCAGAGATGTACCGTTTACTGATTAGAACAGGGGATCACGAGGGTGCTAATTAACATCTTAGAAGTACAATAGTACGATTCCATTCCATAAACTCAAAAGCGGACATAACTACTATGCTCTTAAGAGTCCAAATAGAGGTTGCCTAGGGGTGGGGGTTAGTGAGTGGAAGGAAGCCAAAGGAGTGCTTTCTGGTGTTCTGAAAACATTCTAGTTCTTGAATCTTTTACTTCGGTATGTTCACCTGCTGGAATTCCACTGATCTATATCTTCTTCTGATTTGTGTACTTTGCACACCATCCCTCATTAAAAATACACCAGGGGCACCTGGGTGGCTCAGTGGGTTAAGCCTCTGCCTTAGGCTCAGGTCATGATCCCAGGGTCCTGGGATCGAGCCCCGCATCGGGCTCTCTGCTCAGCGGGGAGCCTGCTTCCTCCTCTCTCTCTGCCTGCTTCTCTGCCTACTTGTGATCTCTGTCTATCAAGTAAATTAAAAAAAAATAAAATTAAAAAATGCACCAATAAACATCCAACACTTTTAACACTCTTTTATAAATAAAGTTTTCCACTTAGGAAGAAATCACTGTCTGAAAATGTATCTGAAAGTCAGTTGTTCAATTTAAGGACACGTGCCCCCCTCCAATGAAGTGCTCATTCTCCCCCTCAGACTTCAGAGCCATGAGTGTCAGGCCTCTTCCTGAATCTTAGTTTTGCTCCAGTTGTGAGGAACGCCAGGAAACCTGTGACTTGGAAGGAGCTGTAATCCTTCTTTATCTTATTAATGAATTATATCTTAGATATGTGCTTGCATTGAAATATGCAGCCTGCCCTCAGTCATTAGTCACTGAAACTGCCCTGCGTCTTGGTGAGGGTGCTTGCCCTCAATGCCTGCTGGATAGGATGAGGGACCTTTGTGATCAAGCCTCGTGCTTCCTGGATACTAATTAGGTCTCCACACAATGGAGCTGGCTTGACTTACCAAGTTAAAGAATGAATCAAAGTGTTGAGACAGATTATATTGGTGCCTGCTTTACTCCCTAGAACAAACCAGATACAATAAATGAATTCTTGTTTTTTTCCCTCCCTGTTGTAAATTAATTTTTTAATTTCTAGGATGGGGATATCTTCACATGGCTCATGAATCACAAAATACAAGTTGTATGCAGGAAATGGTGTTTCTCCCATCCCTACCTTCTGTCAGGCTGTTTCCACCCCCCCCATCCCTGTTGATAGTGTCTTTGTGTCTTCCAGAGACGATTAAGGTATACTCAAATAAATTTTGAAATGATCAGTAAGAGAATTCTGTCAGGCTTCTATGCTCACTTAAAAAAAAAAACCCTGTTTTAGGACCTTGCCACTCAAATTGTGGTCCTTAGACCATCAGCGTTAGCATCACTTGGGAGTTGGTTAGAGATGCAGAATCTCAGGCCTCCAGTCCAGAGCCACAGAATAAAATCTGCATTTTGGCAAGATCCCCAGGGTATTCGTAGAGACCGAAAGTGTGAGAAACAACACTTTAGGGGAAAGGAACCTGAAGGAGTAGTAAGATCGGTGGGTTACAGAGTTACCCAGCTTATTCCAAAGGAGTTCTTTGTCCTTTGGAGGAAAAATTAACTCAATCGAGTCTCATTATCCTCATCACAATTTCCTCAGAGATTTTTCTCTCGTGCATGCATAAAGTGACACGCAGCTGTCTTAGGCATTTATGGCCCTCAGAACGCCCACCCCTGTCTCTTCTACCTCCAGCACTTGAAGACTTTCATCTGTTGCACGTCTAGACTGGAATGTTGAAGGTCTGGGTGCTGAGCAATGGACATGGCCCCAGGCATCAGGGCCTGCCTCACAGGAGAATTGGGGAAGTTGCTGGCTTCCTAGTCATCTTTTCCCAAAGTTCTTGTCTCACTCCCTGACTCTATTGCTGGACTCTACTTGCTTTTCTTTAGGCCTTGGTCCAGTGCTCTCAGATGGAGGTGGCACCACACTCCTGTCCAGCCACCATGCTCATCAACCTTTGTCATTGCTCTGGGCAATTCCTTTTGGGTTCAGGGATCCTACCCACAGCCCTTGGACACGTTGTCCTGTTTCCATCTGAGGATTTGGAACCAGTTACCAACAGGAAAAGCAAGGGAAAGCAATTACTTTTACCTTCTCCTTGCTTCTAAGAATAAGAATGTGATGATATTGTTTATGACTTGCAGGGGAGGGAAGAAATTCCATGGGTTGGTTCCCTCTTGCACTGATGCGTGACCTTCTTTTTGCTAGTGAAGTCTGCTGATGTGGGACATTTTTGGTATGGGGATATTTCTGTTTTTTTCAAGAAGAGACTTAACATACTTCTCACTTCCTTTCCTCTACTTTTCAAGTTCTTTCCTCAATAGCTATTAGCCACAGAACACATCCTTCTACCACTTACTGTTTGCTGCTACTCTATATTTCCTGCACTGCAATTTACAGTCATTAGGCCTGTCATAGTCTGATGCTGAGGACTTTTCCTATTGACTAAATGACATTTTAAAAATTTCTCTTGTGGTAAGTACACTTAATGTGAGATCTCCCCTCATAACGAATGTTTAAGCATGAGATATGTTGTTGACGATTGGGATGATGCCGGGAAACCGAAGCCTTGTGCTTGTCCAATTAATTTTTATTAAAGTATCTTGGCATACAAAAGTGCACCTAAAGGTATAGCTCAGTGAGATTTCCAAACTGGTTACAGCCGTGAGACCAGCCCCCAGATCGAAAAACTGAGCGTGTCTAGCACCTCAGCTCCCTCCTACCCCCTGCATGGTCACCATGTGCCTCCGGGGGTAACCACTCGTTTGAGTCCGAAGAGCGTATTAAGGTAGCATGTGTAGGCTTTGCCAACATGGCGGCCTACAGTGCGCACCCTCCTGTCTGGCTGCCATTCCTCAGAGTCATGCCTGTGAGCTCTAGCTGCACTGAGTGTAAAGCTGAAGATCATGAATTCTCCACTGCGGCATTACTTACCCATTCTACTATTGACGATTGTTCTGCAGTTTCCAGTTTGAGGCTATTATGGTGAGCACTGCTATGAATATTCTTGCACAGGTCTCCTCATGAACATACATAGGTTTTTTTTTTTTTTTTTTTTTTTATGTTGGGTATACCCCGAAGGCGAAAGTTGCTGGGTGATGCTGACTTCTTAATGTATCAGGACTGTTCACCTCGTGTGCACCTGTGCCAGAGAAGCAAGGGATGTGATTAGACAGGTAGGCGTGCACTCAGATGCACAAGGGTAAGCGGAGGAGCTGGAATCTTTTCTTCCCCAAGTGAAAAAGGAGCTTTTGGCTTACCAGCAAGTTCTGAACTCCTGCCTTATTCCAGCTTTCCAAGGATGCAGTATTGATCGCTTTAGTTTATTTTATGATTTTAATGAGAACACCCCACTGCTGCAATGGCTTTTCCAAGCATGACGGAGTCAACTCTCGGTTGTTTGCCAGTGGGAGCTAAAAAAACTGCTCTACGTGATTTTTTGCTTCAGAGTCTCCATCCTTGAGGGTGAATAGTAGAGGCAGGACATGCCATGAACAGAGGAGGTGGTCCTCTGCACGCTGTCATGGGGATGATCTGCCTGGACGGTAAATAGTCCTGCCATAAATACCCTCTTCCTGCAGGGCCTGGAACCCCCACCACTTAAGCGAGCATTCGAGGTTAGCCCACTATGGCAGGGGAGATACTGCTGGAAGGCTACTGCGGAAATACTTCTCTCTTCCAGCAGTGAGAAGAAGGGTCTTTTTCTGTCTCCTAGGGGGTTAGTAAGTTATAAACTTGGCAGGTCAAGAGAAGTCAGTGCATGGAGCACAGGAAAGAGGGTCTTCACGGAGGCAGCCCAGCTAGGACGTGCTGTGATGGGGACCTGACGGGGAGGAACAGAGTCTTAGGGCAGTGTATGACGAGCTTAGACCTGGAAGGGGGGATTCACAGAAAGACCCTCTGGACCACCCTGGGGCTGGGGTTTAGAGAACACCCAGGAACAAAATGCCTGCTGAGAAGCCCCTTGGATCTTGAATGGTCTATATTTCTGATTCTCTGATTTCATCTGTTGAGTAAAACAGTATTTTGATTCATACATTTAAAAATCTTTGCCATTTGTACTTTCTTTATTATGCTAATCTTATTTAGGTATATTTTAGCCATTTCTTGTGGGAGAGGGTAATGGCACCATAATTTGATATATTCTTCTCAGCTTCAGGCTATTCAAGATTTTTTTCTGTTAAATGTATAATATTTTTCTCTATATTCATACATATATATTATACATATACATAGTATGTGTTACATATGTTTGATATCATTAAATTTCATCATGATGGTGATTTTGAGGGAGAGGAGGCATGCTCTTAGAGGCTCACCCATGTTGAGCAGACCTAAAGAATCTTTATTTTTTTAAGATGATAAAATAAAGCATGCTCATAGGAAATTAAAATTTTACAAAAATGAAGAAAGTAGAAACTGAAAGCCCGGCATACCTGGACTGTTTGTTAAAGGTATAGCAGGAGTTAGGGATGTCTGTTGTGCATAGTTTTTGATAATCAAGGGCATATTTGTTAAAAAATAGCATCAACTACTTCCCATACAACAGATTAAATACATGCGTTATAACAAATGCCCTAATTGGCCAAGGGGTGAGGTGGCCCTTCTGGGAAAGAGCAGAGCCTGACCTTCTCCTTTGCCTCTTTCTGGCTCCTTCTCCACCTTTCACTAAAATTTATGAAACAGAGTAACCAACCTAACAAGACAGTTCTACATATGCAAAAAAGAATTTGAAAAAGATAAGACATTTATAAAAATTGCCACAAAAGATTGTATAAGAATGTTTATAAGACTTCCTCATAATAGCCAAAACCTGGCAGTGATCCAACTTTCCATCAATGGGAGAGGGAATAAACAAATTGTGGTATATTCACATAACAGAAAACTCAGCAAGGGAAAGGAACAAGCTACTGATCATGTAACATTATGGCTGATTCTCAAGCATGTTTGTTGAGCAAAAGAAACCAGAATCAAGAAACATACTGTATGATTCAATTTATGTGCAGGTCTTAAACATTTTAACCTAATCCATGGTGATAGAAATCAGAACAGTAGTTGCCTGGGGTGGGGACTGAAGGTGGGTTCTTGGGCAGGGATTGCTTTCCAGGGCACAAGGGACTTTCTGGGATGATAGAAATATTCCACATTTCAAATGAGGGGGTGTTTTCATGGGCATAGAGATTAGTCAAAATTCACCATCGTCTTATGATCTGTGCCTTTTATTGCATAGAAATAATATTTCAGCAGAAATAATTTTGGGGGTGCCTGGGTGGCTCAATCAGTTGAATGGCTGACTCTTGGTTTCCACTCAGGTCATGATCTCAGGGTCATGAGATGGGAACCCTGATTTGGCCTCCAGGCTCAACAAAGGGTCTGCTGGAGGTCCTCTCCTTCACACCCTGCTCCTCTCCCTGTCCCCTCTCTCTCTTAAATAAATAAAATCTTGAAAAAATAATTTTTAAAGAATCTCCTAGTATGTGCAACAGGACCTGTAATGTTTGGCTCCATGGTTCCAGTTATGCTCCCTATTTCAGGGGCAGCTGCAGGGGACAACACTGTCACTCTTTCCTTTCTGCCCCAGGCCTTCCTCAATGTCAGGGACAGGCTGAGCCCCACTAAGGCTCTGCCCATGAATACACATCCCTGGGGCCACCATCGAGCAATGAGGAACAAGGGCCTGTGGATGGATACTCCCGCCTGTTGGGTGGACAGTTCTGGAAGGTCTTCTATAGGCTGTTCAATGGTCTTGGTGGAATCGAGGCCCTATAAGCTACATAACTCTCCCTTACTGTGGCTTGTTCTTCCCTACATCACTCTCCCTTCACTATCACTCCTCCATTTTAGGATCCACTCCCAAATGAGTGCTGCTGTCAGAGGGACCTAAACTGAGAAAGGTCCACAGTGTGCAGGAGAGGAAATGGCTGTGCTTCCTGTTCCAGTATTTCCCTGCTTCCTTATTCCTTTCTCCTTCTCCTCTGCTTTCATTTAAACATTTTCTATGAGTGTATTTTAGGAAAATAGAGGGGAAGGAAGACACATTAGAGGAAGGTTAGTAATAGATATTTTGGACAGGAGAAGAAGTAAGCTACCCTGCAACCCCTCCCTTCCCCTCACTGAGATTCAGGGACAAAGAAACTTGTTTGACCCATTAGGATGGTCCCCAATCAAGGCACATGTATTAGTGATATTTTCTCTATTCTTGATGCTCAGGTATCTGGGGCTTGAGGACAGCTGACCAGAAAGGGATTGACCCTCGAAGGTTAGCTAATTCCTAGAGCAAAACAGTTCAACCTGGAGTATGCCTTTCATATGCAACTTAACAAATCCAGACCCCACACCTCCTCCTCTCCTCCATCTGGCTCTTACTCTCCAGGCCAATATTCCCAGGTCCTTGGCACCCCAGGGCCAAGTATCAGACAGCTCAGCACAGCACCCCCACCAATCTGCAGAGATTATTCAGACAAGCCAACCCTAACCTACTTAGCCTGCCTTGCCTTTTCCTTGCACTGAAAACAACAGTAAAGGCTTCTACCCACATTTTGCCTTTGTTCCCTCTGCCTCCTGAGCAACCCTGTTCTATGTGTGGCCCTGCGTGGCATGGTGTGGCCCTTCTTCTTAGGGTCTGTAAAGAACAAACCATCATTTCAATGGTTAACATCTGTTGGCTTCACAATATATTACTTGGCTAATAAAAACCCTACATTTTATTTTATTTTATTATTTTTGGAGGAGAGGAATAGGGGATTTTATTTTATTTTATTTTAATTGTGTTACATTAGTCACCATACAGTAAATCGTTAGTTTTTTTTTAAAATTTTTTAAGATTTTATTTATTTATTAGTTAGGGAGAGAGAGAGAGAGAGAGCGAGCACAGGCAGACAGAGAGGCAGGCAGAGGCAGAGGGAGAAGCAGGCTCCCTGCCGAGCAAGGAGCCCGATGTGGGACTCGCTCCCAGGACACTGGGATCATGACCTGAGCCGAAGGCAGCCGCTTAACCAACTGAGCCACCCAGGCGTCCCAGTAAATCATTAGTTTTTGATGCAGTGTTCCATGATTCATTGTTTGCATATAACACCCAGTGCTCCATGCAATCGGTGCTGTCCTTAATACCCATCACCAGGCTAACCCATCCCCTCACCTCCCTCCTCTCTAAAACCCTCAGTTTGTATCCTGGAGTCCACAGTCTCTCATGGTTCATCTCCCACTCTGATTTCTCCCCCCTTCATTTTTCTCTTCCTTTTCCTAATGTCCTCTGTGCTACTCCTTATGTTCCACAAGTAAGTGAAACCATATGATAATTGACTTTCTCAGCTTGACTTGTTTGACTCGGCATAATCTCCTCCAGTCCCATCCATGCTGATGCAGAAGTTGGGTATTCATCCTTTCTGATGGGTGAGTAATATTCCATTGTGTATATGGACCATATCATCTTTATCCATTCATCTGTTGAAGGGCATCTTCAACAGCTCACTGTTTTAAAACTGTTTTAAAACAGCTCACTGTAGTTAATGATAAGTCTTCGCAGAGGAAGGGAACCAGGAGTTTCTTTTATGGGGTGGCTCTCTTCTGCCCAGGGCTCAAGCATTAGAAGGGAAGATTTGTTCTGCATGTAAACAACAGGGACTATCAGGATAGATTCAAAGATGCTGATAAGCATCCCTAGAGATTCTAAGAAGTATTTGGTAAAAAAAAAAAATAAAATACTGGGCTTTCTTCTGTTTCAGTAGGTCAAGACTCCAACATCAATTCAGCATGTCATGAATTCATGGAAGTTGATAAGCAACCTCAAGTTTGCATGACTAAATAGAGTTGCATGTTCAAATATTGAGATACTACAGTGGGGATTTTTTTTTCAAAAGCCCTCACACACTTTTCTTCCTTGATCTATTGTTTTCTACTTATAAATAATACATTCTGATAGTAAAAAATAAAAAGCTACATTAAACTTTCTGATATAGGAAGAAAGAGAAAGAAAGAGGTAGAAAAAAGAAAAATGAAACAGGTGAAATTTTTCTTTCCAATTGTAACTACTCTTATCACTTTAGATTATGTCATAACTCTGTCTCCAAGGGCTCAGTACAGCACAGAACTGGTTCCAGGCAGGAGTTGGGTAAATGTCCTCAGGGACCAAAGAATCTCCTGGGAGAGAAAAGACTATGACCACTGTCTCACTTCTTTCATGGTTTGAAATAGTCCCAGTGGAGGTTTGTTAGTGGGAGGGACACGGAAGTCCCCAAAGGGGCTCATTATGGAGAAGAAGATTGGGGTCCAGTACCAGGCCCTACATCTGGGTGGATGCGAGGCTGTCTCATACACAGTGTGTGTGGTCCAGGCTAGAGAGCTTTCCTTACAAAAGGGGCTTTAGGGGCAGTAAGTGAGCATGTGAAGGTAAACATGGTTACAGGTAAATGACTAACTATAATGTTACTGTCCTTCTGTGAGGTATAGTTGTGGTCTACAGAGATCTGGACTGGAGTAAGTGTCCCAGCTTCCCAACGACACCTTACAAGGACCACAAAGTCAAGAAACAGAGGTCTCTCAGGGATTGAACAAAGCATAACTAACTTTGTGCCAAATTAGAATGCGTCACATGCCTTTATTTATTTAACCCTTGTACTTTAACACACACCAGTCTAATGAGAGGGTTTCAATTAAAAATTACTCCCATTTATGGGGTGCCTGGGTGGCTCAGTTGGTTAGGTGTCCAACTCTTGATCTCAGCTCGGGTCTGCATCTCAGGGTTGTAAGTTTAAGCCCTGCATTGGGCTCCATGCTGGGCATGGAGCCTACTTTATAAAAATTACTCCCATTTACAGAGGAGCAGCTGAGACACAGCATGCTGAAGTAGTTCATAATGTTGCTGAGTGACTGTGCAAAACTATACTATTATTCAAAAATATTCACTTTCCTCTCCACACACCTCCTCCCTGGTCCGTTGATTTGGGACATGACTAATGCACTTCACATATCCATTCTTGCACAACTACCTCAAAAGGGAGTGCCTAAAAACACTATGATGTCTCATGATTCTGTGGTTTTTGTGGGGGCTTCCCTGGAGTTTCTTCAGCTGTGGTTTTGCGAGGGCTTCCTTGGAGTTTCACCAGCTGAAGAAACCCTCTTCCTCAGGGTCTCTTCATGTACCCACATCAACTGGGATCTAGCTGAGGCCACAATGTCAAAGATGGCCTTCCATCCTTCAGGACTTCCTGTATATGGATTCTGTTCATTCTGTCATCCAGTTTGGATTTCCTAAGACACAGGAGGTGGAACCTGCCAGCCTTCTTAAGAGCTAGGCTTAAAAATCATAAAGTGTCACTGCCTTCCACATTCTCTTGGTCAAGGTAAGTTCACAAGGCCAGTCCAGATTCAAGAGGATTGGAAATGGCCCCACTTTTTGATGGACAGAGCAGAACGTACATACAGAAAAGGAAGGAATTGACCATACCATGTGACTTACTTTCTTTAGTAAAAAAAAAATGTGATTGTACGTGACATCTAAGCAGAAGTTTTGAGAGTGCTTGCAGAGTCTGGTTTAGTCTCTGTCGTCTTCCACAAGAGCATGCCTTTCTCAAATCAAGTTTCCTGCTTCAGTCAAGAAGATATATGGTACAGACCCTACCATGCCCCGGAGTCAGGAGCACACTCAAGACAGCTTACCTCTGGCTACCTACATGTCAAATGAAGGAGAAATATTACATTTATTGTGGGAATTAATGTTTGTTTGTTAGGCAGCATAACCCAGTGATAGCTGACTAATACACATATAGAGCTGGGATTCGAACTCGGGCAGCAGAGTTTGAGATGCTGGGCTCTCAGCCACTACACTGTACACTTCACCTGGAAGCAGGATTTCGACTTTGGGTTAAGGAGGCCTCAAGTGTTCTGAAACAAACAAAGTGTTAAGGAGATGCCGAGAGAGACAGTGTATCTTCTATGAAGACATAGAAGCTACAGGAGGAAACTGAACTGTTATAAGGCTATATGATCAAATTTATATCAGAAGGTAGACAAGTGGGCCATGCTGCTTATTCAACTAATATGTTGAATTAGAATGTTCATATTTGAATAACAAATAGTGAACTGCCACTCTAATTAAAGGAGGCTTTTGCTTTCTACTTTTGTTATTTATCATTTTAAAAATCCTAAAAAACAGACCTAGGTTTCTCTGTATGGGGGAATCATACTCCCTTCCAAGTCGATTTTGCAAACATTTTTACTGATATTAAAGATTGAGACACACAGAAACACTAAGAATTTCATTTTAAATGCTGAGAATTCCCTGTCCACTAATCCAATGGTCACTTCTCAGTTTTCATGTTACGTGACCTGTGAGCCTTACGAGGCTGAATCTAGTATCCTTCATCCATTAATTGTGTTTCTTTCATGTGGCTTCTGAGACCCTGTACCCAGGTTTCCTCCTCCCTCCCTGGTTGCTTCTTCTCTATCTTTCATGTCTTTGCCAGGACCTCCTTTCCCTGCTGTCTCAGTAGTGGAGCACTGTAGAGCTTCATTTTTAGTCATTGTTTCTCCTCTAGCTGTCCCCACTTCTGGGTGAACTCATTTGGTTTTTAAAGACTTTAAGATTTCCTGGGTGGCTCAGCTGGTTAAGCATCTGCCTTTGGCTCATGTTACAATTCCAGGGTCCTGGGATTGAGTCCTGCATGGGGCTCCCTGCTCAGTGGAGAGCCTGCTTCCTCTCCCTCTGCTCTTCCTCGCATTCATCATCTCAGTCTGTCTTTCTCTCTCTCTTAAATGCATAAATAAAACATAAAATCTTAAAAAATAAACACTTTAAATACTACCCATATTTCAGTGACCACCAGTTTACCTATAGTCCAGACCTCTCTCCTCAGCTGGAGATGCACACATCCAACTGCTTATTTGACATCTCATTTGGATGTCAAATAGACGTCTCAGAATCACCATTCCAAATGGAACATCTGGTTTCCTCCCATTCTACTCCTGGATTTTCCACCTCGGTTGATGGCAATTCTACCCTTTGGGGAGATACGTAGCCCCACTACTTTGGAGCCATCTATATTCTTCTCTTTTACATTCCATATTCAAACCCATCAGGAAGTTCCATCGATTCTACCTTCTACATGTACCCATAATCCTCTCGCTTCTCGTGACCTCCCCATGACCACCCTGCTCTGAGCCCCCATCATCCCTCACCTGACTTATTGCAATTGCCTCTCTATGGGTGTTCTGCCTTCTACCTTTGCTCCCTTGTAGTCATTGTCAACATAGTAAACAGACCGCCACTTTGGAATATAAGATGATGGCACTTCTCTGTTTCAGTGGCTTTTTATTTCATGTTAATGGAAAGCTATAGTCCTTACTTTAACTTACAAGACTCCCAATATGATCTGGCTCCCATCAGAAAGCACATCATCTTGTGCTTCATCTGGTTTCCTCCCTTGTACCCTTCATCATCTTGTACCCTGAGGGCAGACATAGATCTAGACATGTAGTAGGTATATAAATATTTACTGAATGGACAAATGAATGAAACTAATTATAGGAGAAGCCTTCAGTCCCCAAGTCCTATATAAGGTAAGAAATGTATTTTTAGAATAGAGGTTGTTGTTTTTTTTTGAAGTCAGAAGTCCAGCAAGGTGTGTTCATGTTTTCCACAAAAGCTTGTAGGACAATAAAGATGGCGATGAGTTTAGCCTATCTCCACCAAATTCTTCCTTTTATCCTGTTCCTGGGACTGGGTTGAATGAATTCAGCAGCCCTCAGCTACACTGTAATGGCAAATGGCCACATCTGGCTTCTCTGAGCTCACACAGCTGTTCTTAACTCCCTGTGGGTTTATGTCCCCTCCTCTTCTAGGAAACTGCACTGCCTATTGGCAATTAGCCCTAATGAAGCAGCAGGAGTTTCCTGAGGGGAATGCATTGCTGACAAGTATAATTACTATGAGCAGCTGTAGGGCCTCTGGCTCCATGAAAGGAACGCATCCACCTGTCAGAGCGGACAGCAGGATTGCTAAAGCTGCACCTAGCAGTCAGTCCTGCCCTCTAAGCCAGGCTACTGTGTGAGGAAAACAAGAGACTGCCATTTGGAAACCAACTGAGAGCATTCGCTTCAAACATTCAAATTTCTGCAGCCCAGCTGCATGGGTTGTGGACCCACAGCAAATCACCAATTCACATCTCTCAGTTCAATGTGATCCTTGTCTCTTTCAAGCATCCTTAATGCCTACTCTTGCTTAGCAATGATCGGGGGACTCCCCACAAAGAGGCATGAATTTCTAATTGTATTTATTTTTATCAAAGAAGAAAGGAAGCAAGCTTCACTAATATTTAATAACTGACACTAATTTCTTCAGTGTGTTAGTGTATGAGACCTTCATGTCCCACTTCTGGGAGACTTGCAGTTCTCCAGTGAGAACGGTTTGCAGTGGCTCCCTTTTGGTGCTGTATTTCTATGGAAGATGAAATATGGCTGCAAATTCTTTCTTACTTCTGAAAGATGTAATCTGATTACACCCTCACTTGAATCCAAGCTGGCCTTAGAGACTTGCTTGACCAATAATGTATGATGGAAGTGACGCTATGTCAGTTACAGGGCTAGCCTATGAAGAGACCAAGAGCTTCTGCATTGCACTTTTAGAACCTTGCAGCAACCATGCTGTGAGGAAGCTCAAGCTATCCAAATGGAGAGCCTGTGTGGAGAGATGCCTGGTGGCCTTGGTGTTCTGTCTTCCAGGCAACTTATCCTAGATGAGGTCCTAAACGTCATGGAGCAGCGATGAGCTCTTCCTCCGGTGCCTTGTCCAAATTCCTGACTCACAAAATTTTAATATTTAATAATACTAAATTATTGTTTTAAGCTCCTACACTTTGGCATAGTTATACAGCAGTTGTTAGTAGAAACAGTTATAGTTTTGGAGATGCCTGGGTGGCTCAATCGGTAAAGCCTCTGCCTTTGGCTCAGGTCATGATCTCAGGGTCCTGGGATTGAGCCCCCCATTGAGTTTCCTGCTTGGTGGGGAGTCTACTTCTCCCTCTCCTTCTCCCCCACAGCACACTGCTACTGCGCTCTCTCTCTCACTTTCTCAAATAAATAAAATCTTCAAAAAAGGAAACAATTACAGTTTTTGTAAGCCTAGTTGAGAGGATTTACAGATTATATTAAGAAGTTTAAATGAACTCTTGAGACACTGATAAGGGCCTCAAAAAATTCTTACAAAGAATCCTCAGATGGATGAAAATACCCAGACTACTACAAGAAAATTTAGGAGCTAACACTCCTTCTCCACTTAGAACTAAGACTTCATCAGCTATATTTGAAGTAAAAATAGTGACACTTCCATGAAATCTAACAAGTAGTTAAGCAAAAATTTGAATTATTAAAGAAGATCTTTTAAAAAATTAATATGTATTCACTGTCATTAACAATATACATCACCCTGAGTATATACTAGTCTTCAGAAATTAGCTAACATGAAGCTATCAAGATTAGCAAGACATTAAAAGTTAAGTATTCAGAACATGAAACCAAACTTCTATAATTCACTAGAAGTATTTTTTGGTACCACTCATTAAAAGGATATTTATTTTATTTTACCCCGTCCTTAAAAAATATTGGTTTTTATGTGTTTTGTAATTTCTATATTTTAGTATGGTAGTTATGTATAAAAAAGATAATGTGGTTTCACACACTAATTTAAAAAATTGTTATAAAATATACCATACACATAAATTATACACAAAGTGGTGTAAAATGTATATAGGCAAATTAAATAATAATAATAATAATAAAATGCACATTCATGGACCTACCACCTACTTTCAAAAATAGAACATTACCACCACCTTAGAAACTCCCTTAGGAGATGCTGTTCATGACCCTCCTGAACATTACCTGAATATTAGAAGCTCCCTTAGAAGATCCTATATAACCCTCAATATAAAATTGATAATTAAATGTTATCAGTTAGCTCATTTGCTTCACAGGGTTTTTCTTAACTGCTTATGAATATATCTCTTAATAACATGCTCCTTGGTTTTCCCTGATTAGAATAGTAGGGGATTGGATTTGTACTGGATGCATTCTTCATTGACCTGACCTTTCCACTGACCTTTGTGTCTCTGAGCTTGCTCATGCTGATGCATGTGGCTGTAGTTCATTCATGTCCACCATTGCAGAGCATTCCTGGGTCGGACTGTATCTCAGTCTGATGCTCTCGTTACTTATGATGGAGAGTAGGTTGTTTTCAGCATTTTGCTCTTAGGAATAAGACTGCTATAAGCATCCTTCCTATATCCCCTGGTCCCTGTGCAGGAAGTTCTCTAGCTTATATCCATAGAGGTGCAATTACTAGGTCATAGATATGTGCATGTTCAATAGGACTTTTCCCCAACTGATGAGCTTCTATCGACAGCAGATGAAAGTACATGTTGTTTTACATATTTTGTCAACCCTTTTCATTATAACTTCAATTTTGCCAAACTAGAGTGTGTAAAAGGGTATCTTGTGGTTTTAATTTGTATTTTCCTGAATACTAATAATTTAGCATCTTTTCATGCCATGGCCATTTTTATTTCCTCTTCAATGAAATGTATACATCCCTTTGTCAATAGCACCCTCTCTTAAATATTATAGCCATTAAATAAGAGTTGACATCTCATAGGGCAAGTCTTGTTTTTCTTCTTGCCTTGTTTTTCTTCTTCAGGAGTGCTTTGCTTATTGTTGGTCTCATTCTCTTCAATATAATTTTAGAATCAGCTTGTCAACTTCTGCACTAGCCCCAATGAGCCCTGATTAAAATAGCATTGATTGTATGGTTTCAACTGGGAAGAACTGACATCCTTACAATACTGAATCTTCCAAACCAAGAATATGCTGTATTTCTCCACTTATTTGAGTGTTCTTTCTATACACTATTGTAATTTTCTCATAAAAAGTACTCATCTTTTGCTAAATATATTCCTGGGAACATTTATCTATGCTGCTAATTTTATTAGAAAATTTTTTCAAAGTTAAGAAGTACTTTGTATAGTACTTCTTATTTATTTATTTATTTATTTATTGTTAACGTATAATGTATTATTTGTTTCAGGGGCACAGGTCTGTGATTCATCAGCCTTAGATAATTCACAGAGATCACCACAGCACATAACCTCCCTGGTGTTCATCACCCAGCCACCCCATCCCTCCTACCCAGTTCCACTCCAGCAAGGCTCATTTTGTTTCCTGAGGTTGAGTTTCTCATGGTTTATCTTCCTCTCTGGTTTCATCTTGTTTCATTTTCCCCTCCTTTCCTCTATGATCCTCAGTCTTGTTTCTCAAATTCCTCATATCAGTGGGATCATATGATAATTGTCTTTCTCTGATTGACTTATTTCGCTTAGCATAATAGCCTCTAGTTCCATCCATGTTTTTGCAAATGGCAAGATCTCACCTTTTGATGGCTGTATAATATTCCGTGTATACATATACCACATTTTCTTTATCCATTCATCTGTTGATGGGAATCTAGTCTCTTTCCATAGTTTGGCTATTGTGGACATGGCTGCTATAAATGTTGGGGTGCATGTGCCCCTTCAGATCACTAAATTTGTATCTTTGGGATAAATACCTAGTAGTGCAATTGCTGGGTTGTGGGGTAGCTCTATTTTCAACTTTTTGAGCCCTTTCTCCGCATCCTTGCCTGCATCTGTCATTTCCTGACTTGTTCATTTTAGCCATTCTGACTGGTGTGAGGTGGTATCTCATTGTGGTTTTGATTTGTATTTCCCTGACGCCGAGGGATGTGGAGCACTTTTTCAAGTGTCTGTTGGCCATCTGGATGTCTTCTTTGCAGAAATGTCTGTTCATGTCCTCTGCCCATTTCTTGATTGGATTATTTGTTCTTTGGGTATTGAGTTTGATACGTTCTTTGTAGATTTTGGATACTAGCCCTTTATCTGATATGTCATTTGCAAATATCTTCTCCCATTCTGTCAGTTGTCTTTTGGTTTGGTTGACTGTTTCCTTTGCTGTGCAAAAGCATTTGATCTTGATGAAGTCCCAATAGTTCATTTTGCCCTTGCTTCCCTTGCCTTTGGTGATGTTTCTAGGAAGAAGTTTCTGTGGCTGATATTGGAGAGGCTGCTGCCTATGTTCTCCTCAAGGATTTTGACTGATTCGTGCCTCACACTGAGGTCTTTCATCTATTTGGAGTCTATTTTTGTGTGTGGTGTAAGGAAATGGTCCAGTTTCATTTTTCTGCATGTAGCTCTCCAGTTTTCCCAGCACCATTTGTTGAAGAGACTGTCTTTTTTCCATTGGATATTCTTTCCTGCTTTGTCAAAGATTAGTTGACCACAGAATTGAGGGTCTATTTCTGGGCTCTCTATTTTGTTCCATTGATCTATTTGTCTGTTTCTGTGCCAGTACCATACTGTCTTGATGATGACAGCTTTATAGTAGAGCTTGAAGTCTGGAATTGTGATGCCACAAACTTTGGCTTTCTTTTTCAACATTCCTCTGGACATTCAGGGTCTTTTCTGGTTCCATATAAATTTTAGGATTATTTGTTCCATTTCTTTGAAAAAAATTGATGGTATTTTGATGGGGATTGCATTAAATGTATAGATTGCTTTAGGTAGCATAGACATTTTCACAATATTTGTTCTTCCAATCCATGAGCATGGAACGTTTTTCCATTTCTTTGTGTCTTCCTCAATTCCTTTGAGTATTCTATCGTTTTCTGAGTATAGATTCTTTGCTTCTTTGATTAAATTTACTCCTATGTATCTTATGATTCTGGGTGCACTTGTAATTGGGATGGACTCTTTAATTTCTCTTTCTTCTGTCTCCTTGTTGGTGCATAGAAATGCAACTGATTCCTGTGCATTGATTTATATCCTGCCACTTTACTGAATTTCTGTATGAGTTCTAGCAGTTTTGGGGTGGAGTCTGGGTTTTCCACATAAAGTATCATATCAGCTGCAAAGATGCTAATTTTATTTTATTTTTATTTTTGTACTGCTAAGTTTAAATGGCAATTACAAAAAAAACCCCTGTATTTTCTAACTACTTTTCCCCCACCCAGGGTTCAGAAAAATTTATTGGCTTTTGTATTTTGTGTTTGTATTCAGAAATCTTGCCAATCCATCCTTTTACCCCCACCTGAATTGGACTTTCCACCATGTCTTCCCTCTTCATTTCCCTCCTAGTGATGTATCTTGTCTTTCTTACTTCCCCATCACATACACTTTCCCTTTTTGCCTCTTCATTCACTCAGGCTATTTTTATCTGCTCACACTGAATCTTTTCCACCCTCAGAGAATACTCACTCAACACAGTAGCATCTTCCTTCTGCTCCAGATTATCAACCCATCTTCTTAATTTGAATAATCTATCCATAAATTCTCTCTGCATAGGAAATTATAGTCACATAACAAAAAAAATTGTTTTCCTTATCAATCCAAAGACTCTTTTTTTTCCTTTACTATATTGGCTAAAACCTCCAAAACAATGCCAACTGGAAGCTGTATCAGGGGGCTAAGTTATAGTAACAAAGAACCTGCAAATCTCAGTGACTTATAAGAATTTTTTCCTTATTTGTGCTTCTTGTCCATACTGAGCTGGCAGTAGATTCCAGATTATTTTCATTCCTGAACCAAGGCTGAATGGAAATCCCCTATCTGGGGCATTTCTAGAAAGTTAAATATGGTGGAATCACACAGTAATGCTTAAACCTTTCTTTAGTGGTAGGGCATGTCACCTCCGATCACTTTCATTAGTTGAAGCAAGACTGTTGGCCAAGGCTGACACTATTAGGGTGGAAATGTGTAGTTCTAAACAGGGAGTAGCTTCAAATATTTTAAGCAGTAATGCAACCTACCACAGAGTGCATACCCCCACTATTTTACTAAGAGGACTCTATCTTAAAAAATGCTTCACATTTTTGAAGCAAGTTCAATTTTCTCTTTTGAGCATTTTGGCTTTCTCCTTCTGTCAACTCCACCTTCTCCTAAGTGACTGCATCTTTTTCTGCTGTCCAATGTGGGATCCATTTTCCTGTGGCTGAATTCTCCTGATGTTTGCCCAGATTTACTCTCCTTGCTCCTCCATTAATGTCTGTATCCTGACTCTCTTTCTAGTAAAGTCCCTCACTTACTTCAAGACCCGATGGAGAAACAACTCTTCCATGAATCCTCTACTGAATAAGCCCAGCTTTCCTCACTAGGATCCCTAGAGGATGTCTTCATATCACCAAGCCATTGACTAATTCTATATTGCATTGTATTCTTTTTTTTCAAAGATTTTGTTTATTTATTTGAGGGAGGGGTAGAGGGAGATTGAAAAGTAGACCCCCTACTGAGTTGGGAGCCTGGTCTAGGGCTTGATCCCAAAACCCTGAGATCAATGAATTGAGCAGAAGGCAGATACTTAACTGACTGAGCCACCCAGGTGCCCCTGCATTGTACTCTTAAATTATACAGTGCCTACAACATATGTCTTTTTTATATCATTATATATAAGACATAATTAAACAAGAGGATATATGAAAAACTCTTGTATTGTACCTAAAATGTGTGTTTGCTTAATTATTTAAGAATATTTACTTATACTATATAGAGAACAAGAGAAATAAAGGCAATAGGTAAAATAATTAGAGAAGGAATAGATTGCTAATAGACTGAGACATATTAGATGTGATAAGGTAAGTAGAGCATATATGTTGAACATCCACAAGAAGGTCCAAGTCAGGCTAAATAGTCATGAGAATTGTAGATTTCAAAAAAAAAAGATTTTATTTATTTGAGAGAGAGAGAGAGAACGCAAGTCGGGGGAGCAGCAGAGGGAGAGGGATAAGCAGACTCCCTGCTGAATGGAGAGCCTGATGTGGGACTCTATCCCAGGACTCTGAGATCATGTCCTGAGCCAAAGTCAGATGCTTAACTGACTGAGCCACCCAGGCGCCCTGAAAATTGTAGATTTCTTAAACGAGTCACCTATTAGTGATTCCTGTTCTAGTTCTACATGTCCTCTGTTTGAGACACACTGTAAATTATTGGAAAATTATAGCAGTGGCCAGGCATACTTGTCCCTGTTTCTCACTGATAAAGCAAGAATATATTGTCTCCAGGTAATCTGTTTGATGAGTCTCCCTGTTAATTTTTAATTCTGATCTTTATAGCCACATCACCAGTAGGTGATGTGACAGAGAGATACAGGACATATACATTTTGCATAACTCATGATTCAGGTATTGTGGTCCTTCTATTCCACTGTACCCTATCCCAGATGTGTTAACCCAATCCATTTCTTTCCCTTTACTACTCACTCTACTTTCTGTGTCAACTCAAATTGTGTGATTTGAGTGTTGAAATTTGATCTGCGAGACTTCTTGTTTCCTATCTTTTGGGATAGCTTGTCGGATAGTGTTTGTGGAGTCTCCCAGTTCATCAAGGTAATTTCCCACCATGGCAGTTTCCATCTCACTGTAGGTGTCAATCAGTATTGTTGGCTGACAAAAACAAAAGCACAAGCCCAAAATGGAGTCACTTAAGCTAGACCACATCTCCAAAGTGGGCCTTAATATTTAACCTAATTGTAGTTTCCACCTCCCTTAGAAATGTAGTCTTTACTGGTCAGTCAAGAATTTTCTGGTCAGCACCAATGAGGTAGTCTGTTATATGGGGCCTCTCCATCCCCCAAAAGGAAGATGAGGTAATCTGCATGATAAAACCCCCAAGCTTTTCCCCCTAAGGGAAAGGGACTTTTCTCGAAACAGTCCTTTCTTTTTATTATTAGCAAAACCTCCTTGACCCACCCTCTTTTTCTATAAAAACCTTCCATTTTATACAATTCCTTGGAGCTATCCTCTGTTTGCTAGATAGGATGTTCCCTAATACATGAATTGCTTAATATAGCCAACTATATCTTCAAATTTACTCAGTGAATTTTGGTTTTGTCTTTTTTTTTTTTTTAAGGAGGCTCTACACCCAGTATGGAGCCCAGTGTGGGGCTTGAACTCATGACCCTGAGGTCAATTCCTGAGCTGAGATCAAGAGTCAGACGCTTAGCCAACTGAGCCATCCAGGCACCTGAGTGAATTTCATTTTTTTTAAAAGATTTTATTTATTTATTTGATAGAGATCACAAGTAGGCAGAAAGGCAGAGAGAGAGAGGAGGAAGCAGGCTGTCCGCAGAGCAGAGAGCCCAATGCGGGGCTCGATCCCAGGACCCTGGGATCATGACCCGAGCCGAAGGCAGCGGCTTTAACCCACTGAGCCACCCAGGTGCCCCTGAATTTCATTTTTTAACATTACCTTTATCTTTCCCCCATTAAGCCCTTTGAAGGCAGGAACCGTTTTTTCTACTTTTCTAATATTCTCTGTAGCAACCAGAGTTTGACATATGACAAATATCTAATAAATATTTATTGATGAAATTTCTCCCAGTTTCAAGAATGCAGGATGTGAGAACCATGATGTGACTAATTGTGTTCAATTGTATGAAGGATTTTAAAAAAAGTAATCTCTATGTCCAATGTGGGGCTTGAACTCATGACCCTGAGGTCAAGAGTTGCATACTCTACTGACTGAGCCAGCCAGGCACCCTCAACCATACGAAGTTTTACAGGTATACTTCCAGCTCGTAATGTATATAATTTTGAAATAGTAGTGTTTTTTTTTCACATACAGTATCCAAACAACTATTGATTGGTGCATGTTTGTGTGTGTGTGTGTGTGCATCCACACTTCTGTGTGTTGGGTGAGTTGTGGGCAGTGGAGAAGGCAGAGGAGGGAGCTAATACTTACCGTACAATTCCTCTTTGATGTGATCGCTTGGAATTGTGCCAGTTAGTCACATAAATCATATAATTTAATCCATGATAACAGTGGTTCTCAAACTTTAGTCTCCTGGAATCACCGGAAGGCTTGTTAAAATAGAGATGTCAGCCCCACCCTCTGAATTTTTTATTCAGTGGCTCTCAGGTCACTTGCTTCTCAAGTTCAACCTTGATACTGAATATCATTATCAAGAATATAAACGTTGATTTATGTTTGCATAGACCTTTATATTTTTATCTCAAATTCTATCTTATTTATTCTTTAAATTATAATTGGGAATGAATCTTATTTAGTCCTGTGTGGTGGATGTTATTATTCCGCTTCTAAAAATAAGGAAGATCTCAACTGAGGGACATTTTTTTTTCCTGCAAAATGCTTTATTGTTTCCATTTGGTCCACGGGTTGGGAGAGGGCTCATGGGTGGTTGTAAAGCTGCCTAGTGGCTTCAGGGAGAGGTTCAGGGCACAAGCCTTGGCACCAGTGTGATGCCAGAGGGGTCCCTCAAAGACTGCTGAACTTCAGAGGCTCCTGGTGGTACTCGAGGGTAAGCCTCTTGAAGAGATACTCGCAGAGCCCAGCCTGGGGGCCGGCCAGCTTGCGGAGGTGAGTCAGCTGGTTGCCATCTTCTTGATGAGTTTCCCCTCCTCATGTAGGAAGTGGTTCTCCAGGAAGTCACAGGGCTGGGGGTCTGTGCGGGCAGAACCCAGGGCATGCAGACCCAAATGGGCCTGGTTCTGGTTCTTCTCCAGAATCAGGGCGGCTTCCCTGGCATCCATGGTTTTACTAAATTCCCCTCCTGGGATGGCTCCTGCATGTCCTGGAAGAGGGCACCAGCACAGGACTGGTTTTGCATCTTCAGGAGACGCTTGGCGCCCTGGGGCTTCTCCTCAGCCAACTCGCCGAAGAAATGTCCCACACCTTCCAGAGTCACATCATCCCAGTGGAAATACCGGAAGAGGTAGGTGTAGGAGGCCTGCAGATGCACATTGATCAGGGGGTTGACGGCGGCCTCCCTCCTGCCCCAGGGATATACTACTGAGGAATGTGGGAGCTCATGGTTGATCAGTGATAAGGAGCTAAGCTCAAAATTGGGTGGGAGGGCAGGGGGAGGGAGAAGCAGACTCCCCACTGAGCAGGGAGCCCAACTCAGGGCTCAATCCCAGGACCTGAGCCAAAGGTAGTTGCTTAACCAACTGAGCCACCCAGGCGCCCCCTGAGGGACATTCTATAAACTAATTGTCATGTTCTCTACAAAAATGTCCCTATCACAAAAGACTAAGAATAGGAGACTAAAGTAGATGAA
The DNA here is from genome assembly GCA_003697995.1 of Taxidea taxus jeffersonii. Taxonomy (NCBI): domain Eukaryota; kingdom Metazoa; phylum Chordata; class Mammalia; order Carnivora; family Mustelidae; genus Taxidea; species Taxidea taxus. The sequence goes on from RCUC01068673.1 coordinate 52,197, forward strand.
AACTAAATGTAGTATGTGATCATGGACTGGATCCTGGAATGAGTGTTTTCTTTTGGGGACAATCGATTTGTTTGGAACATAGACTGTTGATTAAACAAAAGTATTGTGTCAATGTTAAATTTCCTAAATTTGAATTGTGGTTACATAAGAACTATATCCTTGTTCTCAGGATATACACATTGGAATATGAAAGGGTTAAGAAGCCTAAAGATGTAGTCTGCTCTCAAATAGTTCAGAAAAAGGGAAACAAAGGGAGAAAATAATAAAGCAAGTTCTTTGTACTCTTCTTGCTCGTTTCTCTAGCGGAAACTTTCCCAAACTAAATAGTAGAACAACAATAACAATAATAATCAAACTCAACAGGATCCAAACCTGTCCAAGGACATTTCCTATTCTCACCACACCCTATGAGGCTCCTCACCAACCCCTCTTGCCCCTCAGACACTGCCTTCTTTACTGAGCTCCTCCAGGGTGCTCCATGGCCTGGAGCTGAAGGTGTTCTACTAGGGCTCACAGGAGGTGACAGACTGTGCCACTTTGCCTAGGACGATCTCAGTTTTAGCACTGAAAGTCTCACGTGCCCACAAAGTCAAAGTCCTGGGCAAAGCAGAACAATTGGCCACCTTACCCCATGGTTAAGCTTTTACCACATGTACTGCAGAGTGAGTCTAGGAGTCAAGAGAAGGAGGTTTTAAGGCCCCAGTGCATGCTGGGATGTTTAAAACCACGGTTACCTGTTTTCCCTTCAGCACCAGCCTAGCGAGTGCCACCCAAAATGCCGTTGAAGGGCTCATTTAACTTGTCCAAGGTCTCACGGCTGGCCAGTGGTATAGCTGAGCTAGAACCCAAGCTTGCATCCAGTGCTCCATTTATTCATTCATTCATTCTTCCATGAATCTAGTCAGCTAAAAGCTGTATTTAGTGACCATCTACTATGTAACAGGCACTGGTTTAGGCCCCTGGGATATAGCTGTGAACAAAATAAACAAGAACCCTGCTCTCTTGGAACTTAATAGTCAGGAGGAAGATGGATAATGCACAAATGGACCAGTAAACAAGAAAGAGTGAGTGAGAAAGTATTTCCAGAAGATTAGAGTGAATGTGACAGAGTATCCCCAGGTAACTACTTTAAATTAGAAGAGTAAAACAAACTTTGAATGACCAAAAGGAGACAGTTATGGAAGCTTGGGGAAGGACACTCCTGGCTGAAGACAGAGCAAATGCAAAGACACTGAGGCAAGAATGATTTTGGTATCTGCAAAGAATAAGAAGAAAGCAATGTGGTTGTAGTATAGTGTGTGTGTGTGTGTGTTTGTGTGTGTGTACACGCACGTGCGCTTATTAGGTGGGTGATGAGGGAAAGGAAAGGGGAAAGAGAGAAAGAGAAGGGGGAGGGAGGTAGAGACAGAGACAGAGGGAGCTTGTCTAAGAATGGTGGCAAGCCAGTTGAAGGTTTTAAGCAAATCAGTGACAGGATCTTGATATTTTATAAGAGGATTTGTCTGGGTGCAGTGGTTCAAGTAAGATGATGGTGACTTGGATTATGTCAGTGGTAGTGGAGATGGAGAGAAGTGGAATTTGGAAGAAGAGCTGGCAGAGCTTACCAATGGATTGGACATAAAGGGTGAAAGAATAAAAGGAATCAAGCATGGTTCCTAGAGTTCTGGCTTGAGCCGTTCTCTGGAAGGCAGCTATTTAGGGAGATGGGGAAGGTGGGCAACAATGGGGAGCTGACTGACAGGTAGGGAATCAAGAGTCATGCTTTGGTCATGTTAAGTCTGATGTCTGTCCCATGGCCACATGGAGTTGTCAAATAGTCACTAGAACTGCGAGTCTGATGTTCTAGAGAGCTGTCAGAGCTGGAGATCAAGGGCTGGGAGTCTCCAGTATATAGAGAACCTCAGCTTGTGCTTGGAACTGAAGGAGGTGGTCTGAGTTTCTCCCTGGCTGCAGGTGCTGCCCGGATGTGGAGGCTGGTCAGAGGGGTAGGAGCCAGCAACGGAGACCTAGGGAAGGAAGGGGGAAACCAGAGGCCAAGGGAGGAAGCTCTTTGACTAAGGTCCACTGCCCTCCACCCCAACTGTGGGAGAGGTAGTCTACACATAGTCTGATATTTACATGAGGTCATAATAATCCTTTAAATCTGAATAGCACTTCAGGTGAGCAGGGCTTTTTTTACCCAGGTTTTCTCATTTAACCTATGCAACAGGCCTGTGGGGTGTGTGTTACTGTCGTCATTTCACATGTGAGGGAACTGCTACCAGACATGTGAAGTGAGAGTCTAGGGTTCCAGTGCATCCACATTTGGCTTCCCGAGCAGAGCTTGAAGCACAGGTTCTTGTTTAGGCAGCTCACTGAACAGGTGCTCTTCCACAGGGAAGAGGAAATGGGAGAGGGCAGAGGAAGAGAGCTAAGCAAGGATGTGGTCTAGACTGGAGGCTGATTTCTGCGAGATCCTACAGGAGCCCCAGGGACACTAAAAACCCCAGGGAACTGGTCCTCCCTAGAGATGGTTGGCCTTTTGTACTCTCGCATCAGTCACTCATTGGCTAATGGCTGCTCCTGGAAGGGGAGGGGGACCTTAACATCTTGCTAGAAGGGACTCCCATTTGTCCGAGAGCAATTTCCCAGAAAAGAGGATAGTCCTAGCAGTTAGCTGCCTATACTGACAGCAGCCAAGGGATAAGCAAACCAGTCAAGAGAAGGGTATCTGAGCATCCCACCAATGATGTCCCCCCTGCAGTGCTAATGGGCACTGGGACTTGAACCCAAGTCTTCTGGGGCTATGTCCCATGAAGTTCCTCACCAGCTTTGCACTGCACTGTGAGATCGCTATGGGGTCCTTCATGGACCGCAGCTTTCTACCATGGGAGGTGGAAGAAATAAGACCTGAAGAATAGGAGGAGGGCAGAGTCATAACCAAGAGGCTCTAGTAAAGTAGGGGTAAAGCAAGATACTAGAAATAAAGGATAAACTCAATCCCTTTATTAGCATTCCATATAGGGATTGAAATAAGTCTTCCATTCCTGTGTCTTCCATTTTAGAGATTTAATTTGCAAAACAGGTAACATGAAAAAAATATTCAAATTTGGGACAGTCAACTTACTGGAAATGGGAAATGGGGTTGGCTGGTAAGATTGTTCCTGTAAACATTGAAAATAGATTTCTCTGCATAAAACACATTGGTTGATTTCAAACGTTTTCCTTGGCTTCTTTTCACGAGCTCACTTTTAAGACAATACTGAAATTAGTTATACTTTGCTATAAAACCCATAACAACTCTCCTGTCCATTTTTCCCTTCTTCTGTGACCTCAGGATAATTAAGTGTCTTTTTCTCCCAAGAAGAAATGTGAAGCATGTGGCGAGCCTGCTGGCCTATTTGCTGATTTATGGGTCAAGTCTTCAGTTATTACAGAGAAAATTTGAAAGTCTCTGATTAAGAAGCCCTGCTGATTTAAGAATCTCACTAGAAATATGTGCATAATGAATTATCTACAGATAATAATTCAAATTGTCCCTGGGTGATTCATATCACCCGTTTTTATTAAATTATCCTTTTTCTGGGAGATATTCAGGTCTGCACAAAGTAAGATGTAGGGATGCACATAATATTGTAAGAGGTTGAACAGAAAGCAGTTTTCCTGCAGAAGAGCATTGATTCCAAATTTAAAGCTAATTTTCACAAGGCAGTGAGTATGTGTGTGTGACGTATACAGATGTGTTTAAGAAAATTTTCTGTCTGTACATGTCACAGCTCTCTGCTTGTTTAAAAATGTTTTTTGTGCAAAGATAACCATTTCCTTGTGAGTGGTGGTAGAGAGAAGCAGAATAAAAATAATCAAATTATTTCTTCGAAAAAAATGGAAACAGTAGTCACCAAGGTCCATTTTTAGCAAGGCACATGGGCCTGACAAGGCATTAGTTAGAATGTGTCACCCTTAAATATGTGGGTTTATTTAACAATGGAATGAGTAGATATATAAAGAACAGAGCTCCAGTACTGGGAATTCAGAAAGACCTATTTTTCTTTTCTTTCTCTCTTTCTTTTTTTTTTTTT
>ML095670.1:0-38204 GCA_003697995.1 Taxidea taxus jeffersonii
GGTGTGGGTCGATTCCTATTGATTTTGAGAGGTGTTCTCTGGGCCTCCTGGATTTTGATGCTTGTTCCCCTTGCTATATTAGGGAAATTCTCTACAATAATCCTCTCCAGTATACCTTCTGCTCCTATTTCTCTTTCTTCTTCTTCTGGAATCCCAATTATTCTAATGTTGTTTCGTCTTATGGCATCACTTATCTCTCGAATTCTCCCCTCGTGGTCCAGTAGTTGATTGTCTCTCTTTTGGTCTGCTTCATTATTCCCTGCCATTTGGTCTTCTATATGACTAATTCTGTCTTCTGCCTCATTTATCCTAGCAGTAAGAGCCTCCATTTTTGATTGCACCTCATTAATAGCTTTTTTTATTTCAACTTGATTAGACTTTAGTTCTTTTATTTCTCCAGAAAGGGTTTTTATTTCTCCTGACAGGGTTTCTCTAATATCTTCCATGCCTTTTTTGAGCCCGGCTAGAACCTTGAGAATCGTCATCCTGAATTCCAGATCTGACATATTACCAATGTCTGTATTGATTAGGTCCCTAGCCTTCGGTCCTTTCTCCTGCTCTTTTTTTTGTGGTGAGTTTTTCCGCCTTGTCATTTTGTCCAGATAAGAATCCTATTCTCCTTGTTAAGTGAACTTGGTCTTGGCTGGATTTCTTTGATCTTCTGGGGGAGGGGCCTGTTGTAGTGATTCTCAGGTGTCTTTGCCCCAGGCGGAGTTGCACCACCCTTACCAGGGGCCGGGCTAAGTAATCCTCTCAGGTTTGCTTTCAGGAGCTTTTGTTCCCTGAACGCACTTTCTGTAGAGTTCTGGAGGACGGGAATGACAATGGCGCCCTCCCAATCTCCGGTTCAGAGGAGCCGAGAGCTAGGGGCCCCAGTCTTCAGTGCGCCTTCAGAGAAAAGCGTTTAATCCCTCCAGTCTCCCTAGCCCACGTTTGCGCCGGAGAGTGCGCGTGGGCGCCCGCCGGCAGACACTGCACGCCCGCCGACACCGCGCGCACCCGCAGACCGCGCGCGTCCGCAGACCGCGCTCAGAGAAAATCGTGCGTCATCAGTCCCGTCTCACTGGCTTCTGGGAGCTCCGAGCTCACCCAGCCTGTGACCAAGCGTCTCTGTCTCTGGCAGAGTCCCACCTGGAGTCTCCGGACCCCGTCGATCCCTGAGCTCTCCCGGGTCGGAGTCTCCCCGGATCTTGTGGGGACCCCTCGCACAGAGCACCGGCCCGTGCCACAGAGCACCGGTCCGTGTCACAGACCACTAGGATATCTCGGCTCTGTCTCCGCAGCCGGCTTCCCCGCTCTAATACCTGTGAGCTCTGCGACACTCAGACACCCCCGATCCTTCTGTGACCCCGTGGGACCTGAGTCCACGTTGTCCCCGTGAGGTCTTCACCCCAGTTTAGCCTCTGGAGTGATGTCCCTCCGTGGAGCCGTCTTTTAAAAGTCCTGATTTTGTGCTCCGCCGCTTGCCGGGAGCCGGCCCCTCCCCCTGGGGTCTATCTTCCCGTCGCGTTGGATTCACTTCTCCGCTGGTCCTACCTTTCAGAAAGTGGTCGATTTTCTGTTCCTAGAATTGTTGTTTTTCTTCTCTTCGATCTCCTGTTGGATTTGTAGGTGTTCGGAATGGTTTGATAGGCTATCTAGCTGATCTCCTGCTGGCTGATGTCGTCTCAGCCTCCTACTTCTCCGCCATCTTGACTCCTCCCCTCCAAAAAGGTGTTTTTTTACACGCAAATCTAGTCATTGCAATTATATTTTTCAAGCTTAGATATATTTCTGGAATATGCCAAGATTTTGACTGTGTCTAAGGATGGATCACAAATGATATTACTACAGAATCACTCACCTACATTCTCTTGTCCAAGGTAGGATTAACTATCTTGAGCCAGAAAATCTGCATTGAACCTGGTTCTACCACTTGCTGACTGTTAGATCTGAGACAAGACATTTTAAGTTCTCTGACCTTGAGATTCCTCATTTATAGAAATGAGACAAATTCTTACTTGCAGAGATTTTTGAAAGATTAAATGACTAAAATACATTAAGGTGCTCCGAATATGATAAAATGATAAATAAATTATAGTTATCAGTACTCTTTACTAACTCTGGATTATTTGCCATGGTATGGAGGGAGAGTATTCTAAAAACGAATAAGGCAGAACTCTTGACCAATGAGCTAAAAATATACTACACAATGGTAGAAGAACTGACTTTCAGTAATCATGTACAACAAATTATTTTTACATCTGGGTAATGTCAAATTCTACATACAATGCCAATGTTGGCTCCCCCCACATTTGACCCTCCCATTAAATATTTAGCATAAATAACTATATACAATATGGTGGATAGAAATGCTTTATCTACCGTGGTCTTTAATGCCAAACAGTCTCACAAATAAGGCCAGAGATAAAGTCAATGTTAAAACTAACAGAATGTTCAGTATTATGACTTGGATGTTACTTGAACATTTTGTTTGTCTTAACAATGACTTTATCTTTGGCTAGAACACAGGGTATGAAGAAAATGAAGTTGAAAATGCAGGTTAAGAGAAGATGTGGAAGGTTCTGAATGCCCAGCTGAGAAGTTAGATTTTTTTTCTAGATGTAGAAATCCAATGAAGGAAGAATGCCATGATGGGTCCCTTGGTTCTGGAAAGATGTACTACTCAAGTCAGTATGGAGACTTTATTGGAGGGGTAAGAAAGAGACTAAAGGGAAGCCAACCAGATAAGGAACATGGCCATAGGTCAGGGGTTTTAAAAAATAGAAGGAGGGCAGTGGAAGCAGAAAGCAACATATTAATAGCAGTTTGCTTCTTTATCTTGACATATTCCTTGATGGCACTGGTTTCAGGCACTGTGTTGCTTAGGTTAAGGGCTGTGGGCTAGACTGAAGAGATGAAAGTACTTAAGTGTAACAAATTTGTGCCATTGCTCCCATAAAGACCTGATTGGTGGTAAATGTCTAAAGAAGGCACACTGAGTTAGAAGTGATCATGTGCAAAAGTGTTTTTTTTTTTTTTTATTTGTCAGAGAGAGAGAGAGTGAGAGCGAGCACAGGCAGAGGCAGAGGGAGAAGCAGGCTCCTCGCTGAGCAAGGAGCCCGATGTGGGACTCGATCCCAGGACTCCCAGGACACTGGGATCATGACCCGAGCCGAAGGCAGCCGCTTAACCAACTGAGCCACCCAGGCGTCCCTGCAAAAGTTTTCTTAACCAAGCAACTTGCAGTATAATAAATGTAATACAAAAGTGACAGTTTAATGATTTGCATTATCCTGATGCTACGCAATACCCCAGATTTCTACATGTGGGTACTTTCTGCAGTCATTGTGAATTTTCTTTAGCCTTTTAAGTTCTATAGTTTCTGCTATTTTTGCATGAACATCTTTTGCACATGATGGTTGACAACTGGAGTTGTCACTAATTTGGCCCCCAAATATGATTGAGCCAATAATCTACTTTTTAAAATCCCTTGAGATACTTAATATAGATGTCCAAACTCATGTAAAAATCATATAATCATGAAATGAAATGACCTGTCCTGTTATTTAAACTCTATTCTCAGAAATAAGAGTCTGAATTAATATTGTTAAAATGTCCATACTAGGCAAAGCAATTTACAGGTTCAATGTGATCCTTATCAAAATAACAATAGTATTTTTCACAAAACAAGAATAAATGAATCTAAAATTTGTATGGAACCACAAAAGACTTCAAATAGCAAAAGAATATTAAGAAAGAAGAACAAAGCTGGAGGTATCACAATTCCAGATTTCAAGATACACTACTAAGCTATAGGAATCAAAACAGTATGGTACTGGCAAAAAAACAGACACATAGATCAATGGGACAAAATAGCCCAGAAATAAACCTACACTTATATGATCAATGGCAAAGGAGGCAAGCATATACAATGGGGAAAAGAGTTTTTTTAATAAATGATGTTGAGAAAATTGGACAGCTAAATGCAAAAGAATGAAACTGACCACTTTCTTACACCAAACACAAAAATAAACTCAAAATGGATTGAAGAACTAACTAAATGTGAGAACTGAAACTATGAAACGCCTTGCAGAGAACCAAGGCAGTAATTTCTTAGATATTAGCCATAGCAGTATTTTTCTAGAAATGTCTCTCAGTCAAAGTAAACAAAAGCAAAAATAAACTATTGAGACTATACCAAAAGAAAAAGCTATTGCACAGCAAAGGGAACCAGCAACAAAACAAAAAGGCAACCTACTGAATGGGAGATGATATTTGCAAATGAAGAATCTGATAAGGGGTTGATATCCAAAATATACAAAACACTTTTACAACTCAACACCAAAAATCAAATAATTCCAATTAAAAAATGGGCAGAGGACCTGAAAAGACATTTTCCAAAGAAGACATACAGATGGCCAACAGACACATGAAAAAAGATGCTCAACATCACTCATCATCAGGGAAACGCAAATCGAAACCACAATAAGATATCACCTTACACCAGTCAGAATGGCTAATATGAAAAAGACAAGAAATAACAAGTGTTGGTGAGGATGTGGAGAAAAAGGAACCCTTATGTACTGTTGGTGGAAATGTAAATTGATGCAACCACTGTGGAAAACAGCATGGAGGTGCCTCAAAAAATTAAAAATAGAAATGCCATACAATCCAGTAAATCTGCTACTGGGTATTTACCCAAAGAACACAAAAACACTAAGTTGAAGAGATACATGCATCCCTATGTTTATTGCAGCATTATTTACAAAAGTCAAGATACAGAAGCAACCCAAATGTCCATCAATAGATAAGTGGATAAAGATGTGGGGTGTGTGTGTATATGTATATACATATACACACATATTCTCTCTATATAGATATATCCTATATATTCTCTCTCTATATATATGTATATATAGAATATTAACTAACCATTAAAAAGAGTGAGATCTTGGGGCACCTGGGTGGCTCAGTGGGTTAAAGCCTCTGCCTTCAGCTCAGGTTATGATCCCAGGGTCCTGGGATCGAGCCCCTCATAGGGCTCTCTGCTCAGCGGGGAGCCTGCTTCCTCCTCTCTCTCTTTGCCTGCCTCTCTGCCTACTTGTGATCTTTGTCTGTCAAATAAATAAATAAAATCTTAAAAAAAAAAGAGTGAGATCTTGCCATTGATGACAGCATTGATGGACCTGAAGGCATTAAGCTAAGTAAAATAAGACAGACAGAGAAAGACAAATACCATATGATGGAATCTAAAAATACAAAACAAACAAAAAAAGAGAAACAAATGCATAAATACAAACAAACTGGCAGTTGCCAGAGTAGAAGGTGGTAGGGAGATGGGTGAAATAGGTAAAGGGAAATGGATGTTACAGGCTTCCAGTCATGGAATGAAGAAGTCAAAGTGATGAAAAGCACAGCATAAAGAATATAATCAATGGCATCATAATAACATTGTATGGGGACACATGGTAGCTACACCTGTAGCGAGTACAGCATAATACATGGACTTGTACTCACTGTGTTGTACACCTGAAACTAATGTCACATTGTGTGTCAAGTATACTTCAAGAAAAATAAATATTTTAAGAAAAAAGATATAACCAAAGGTTCTGAAACATATGCAATACATCAAATAGCACCATCACCATTGATTCTTTTCACACCAAAAGTATGAGCTCTTGTTTACACTATTGCATTTATTTTCTGCTTTGAGATTAAAAAGGTGCATCTGTGAAAATTAGCTGAACAGGTTGCTTTAGAAAAGAATTAGAGAATGACTCCAAGCGAAGATTCCTGGCACTTTTCTCTGCTTGTTAATGCATGTACTCTGCATGTCTATGACAAAACCAAAACCAAAACCAAAAACACTCACTTGTTTTCTTCTTCAGGACATATTAAGATTCTCTCTAGCTCCCTTCTTTCCTCACTCTCTAAGGAAGTCAAGATCTGGGCAGGACTATGAGGCTGGGCAAGGGGTGAGGAGAGGGGGATGGTGTGGAGTCCAGGCTCAAACTTTGGCAGTATTGCTGGATTAACAAATGTTCACCATCTCTGGTAAATGAAATCAAAGATTTTGTACCCCAACTCCCACTGTACCCCTACTTATTTTCCCTTGAAGATCAGGAACCCTGAAGTGTACTTAAAAACTTAAAAATGCATGGGGCGCCTGGGTGGCTCAGTGGGTTAAAGCCGCTGCCTTTGGCTCGGGTCATGATCCCAGGGTCCTGGGATCGAGCCCCGCATCGGGCTCTCTGCTCTGCGGACAGCCTGCTTCCTCCTCTCTCTCTCTGCCTCTCTGCCTACTTGTGATCTCTATCAAATAAATAAAATCTTTAAAAAAAAAAAAACTTAAAAATGCAGATCAGCTTTTGAAAATTAAACAGATTTTTTTTTGCCTTTTTAAAAAATTTATTTATTTATTTATTTGACAAACAGAGATCACAAGTAGGCAGAGAGAGAGGGGGAGGCAGGCTCTCCGCCGAGCAGAGAGCCCGATGTGGGGCTTGATCCCAGGACCCTGAGATCATGACCTGAGCTGAAGGCAGAGGCTTTAACCCACTGAGCCACCCAGGTGCCCCTTTTTCTTGCTTTTAAAGACAATTTCATGGGGCACCTGGGTGGCTCAGTCAGTTGGGCATCTGACTCTTGATTTCAGCTCAGGTCATGATCTCAGGGTCGTGAGATAGAGCCCTGCACTGGGCTCTAAGCTCAGTGCACAGTCGGCTTGAAGATTCTCTCCCTTTCCCTCTGCCCCTCTACCCCCAGTGTGTGCTCTCTTTCTCTAAAATAAATAAACAAATCTTTAAAAAAAAGATAATTTCATACTGTTAAAATGTAGTCTACTGTCATATTGGTGACAATCAAAGTGCTTCTTGCTCAAAATTTCCATTGAATTTGATTAGTTTGTTTACATGTATAAATGAAAGAATCAGAGAGACACTGAGATCGACAAATAATAGTTCATAAATATTAAAACACATATTAAGGGCTGTATAATGCTTTTACTGTCAAGCCTGTTAAGCTATACACCAATCCATGCTATTCTTGGTATTTACTAGGAAATAAAACAAAACAAAACTGCAGCCAGTCTTTAAGACTGTAGAGTAAATATGTTCTTAGTGGGAGGGGACAGGCACTGTAAGCTTCTCCCAAACAGAAAGTGCTGCTTCAGTAATCCATTTGAACTTTTAAAACTCATGGAGGCAGGATGGTAACAACAACGGAACTGCAGATAAATGACTACCTCATTCAATTACTGTTTGGCTAGAAAAAAAAATAGAAAAGAAACTGATGTGAAATGTTGGGGTCTGTGAGGAAATGGTCAAGAAAGAATTCTTGAGACATTTTTAGTGCAAAAAAAGGTTGTTTTATTAAAGCATGGGGACAGGCCCCTTGGGCAGAAAGCTGCATTGAGATTGTGAGGAGTGACTGATTACATACTTTCATGTTGGAGGGGGGTTAGGGATAACATAAGTCTGCAAGGAATTTGGAAGCAAGGTTACCAGGGCCTTGACAGGGCTAGCTGTTGTTGTTAGGATAAAAGGTCATTTACTGACAGAGTGGGAAAAGATATTTGCAAATGACATATCAGATAAAGGGCTAGTATCTAAAATCTACAAAGAGCTTAGCAAACTCAACACCCAAAGAACAAATAATCCAATCAAGAAATGGGCAGAGGACATGAACAGACATTTCTGCAAAGAAGACATCCAGATGGCCAACAGACACATGAAAAAGTGCTCCATATCACTGGGCATCAGGGAAATACAAATCAAAACCACAATGAGATACCACCTCACACCAGTCAGAATGGCTAAAATGAACAAGTCACGAAATGACAGATGCTGGCGAGGATGCAGAGAAAGGGGAACCCTGCTACACTGTTGGTGGGAATGCAAGCTGGTGCAACCACTCTGGAAAACAGTATGGAGGTTCCTCAAAAAATTGAAAATAGAGCTACCTTATGACCCAGCAATTGCACTACTGGGTATCTATCCTAAAGATACAAACGTAGTGATCCAAAGGGGCACGTGTACCCGAATGTTTATAGCAGCAATGTCCACAATAGCCAAGTTATGGAAAGAACCTAGATGTCCATCAACAGATGAATGGATAAAGAAGAGGTGGTATATATATACGATGGAATACTATGCAGCCATCAAAAGAAATGAAATCTTACCATTTGCGACGACATGGATGGAACTAGAGCGTATTATGCTTAGCGAAATAAGTCAACTGGAGAAAGACAACTACCACATGATCTCCCTGATATGAGGAAGTGGAGATGCAACGGGGGTGGGAGTTAAGGTGGTAGGAAAAGTAAAAATGAAAGAAGATGGGATCGGGAGGGAGAAAAACCAAAAGAGACTCTTAATGTCATAAAACAAACTGAGGGGGGTGGAGGGAAGAGGGGTTGGGTGAGGGTGGTGGGGTTACATCGTATGTTTAAATAAAGCTTAAATAAAGTAAAAAAAAAAAACTTTAAAAAAAAAAAGGTCATTTACTTACTGTCTAATAAAACCTTACTTGTGAGATCCTTCAGATGTGCATCAGTGAGCCCTGTGCTTGGAAGATGATTGCTAACATATATCTTGGGGGGTTGGAGTAGAGGTAAAGAGAGTTTTCAAAAGGATTTCTATATATTAAAGACTTACAGGGATCCTGGCGGTCAGGCTAGTATCAAGCTAAGGTTGCCTTTTGCCTCTAGCAAAGTATTAACATTGAGGCAGATTCCGGGAGGTATCACTCTGCCTCTGTCAATTACTTGTCAGTGGGCTGTGAGTTGCAAGGAAGTTTGAGGTTTTTTTTTTTTCCTTTGTTGTCCACATCAGAAACATTAACACAACTGATTAAAAGGAGACCAAACAAATCATTCCTCAGAGCACTAATCTTGGGAGATAATGGAGCAAAAGGCTTATATTCTGGAATGCAACTGCAACTTTCCCTGAAAACTAAGAATTCTTTAATACAGAGGGGTAAATTATTTTCTAAATGCATTGATCCAAGCTCCTAAAAAGTCTGCTTACTTCCAAGGTATAAGAAGTTCATTCTGTTCTTAACGGAGGGATAAAGGTCTTTGCTTCTGCTTAGATACTATTAAAATGATGCTTTAAAATTCTCCCTAAACAGAGATTTTTCAGATATTTATGAAAAAATCATCCTAATTTAAATTATTTTGGTCTACAAAGCCAGATCATCTGCTTCAACCACTTCAATTTATGCATGAGAAAAGGTACAGAAAGGTAAAGGAAATAGCTCCAGATTGTCTATTATTTTAAAAATGGGTATGCTTAAAAAGGGAGGACAAAGTTATTTCCCATCAGTATACACAAGCTGATCTTTGAAATCTTTTGGATCTCCAACTTGTTTGAGAGTTGCTTTGATATTGGAGAAGCTCTGATATGTAAGTAAGCAAGGACTACATGGGACAATGCCCAGATACCAAATCTTGAACTGAATTCTGTGCTGACCTAATGACAGCCACAAGAAGATATAAGTGAATACCTCAAATTGCTGTGATAAATACACACTCATATTTCCTTTGATGGTTTGTGTTACCCCCTTCTCCATTTTTTGTTTTTGCATTGGATGTTCTTCCTACCATTGGATTCTGTGACACACATGAGCTGCATGGACTGATAAGCAAAGGTCAACATATTATTAAATGAGAAAATAACCAAAATGAGAAAAAAACAGAAAAGCCTATCAGCTTCTCAAACCTCATTAGCATGAAACTCATGTAATATATTTTGGTCCTGTCAATTTATGGCTCTTGCAAGAGTTGGCTTATATGGATATATATTTAGTGGACATATGTTTATGTTGTTACAGGAGAAAAAAAAAGGGCAGTCAATTCTATTTACTGACTTTAAAAAAAAATGTCATGCTGGTACCAGGCGGAATGTGGTGGGAATATGGAGAGCACTAGTCTCCTGTCTGTGACCTTGGAGTAGCAGCATCCTAATTTTAAAAGGCAGAGTTGCAAGGTGGGCCCCAAAGGGATGCTGTTGTTAGTGGTGAGCCTGTACTGTTCACCTTGTCCAGCCTGGCTTTCCCCTCTCCAGCCTGGCAAGGGTGACTCTACCTATACTAGAGAAAATAGACTAAGTCTAAAACCCTCTGAAGACAAAGAAGGACATTACATAATGATAAAAGAGCCAATTCAACAGGACAATATAATTATCATAAATATATAGGCACCCAACTTTAGAGAACTTAATACATAAAGCAAATATTGACAGATCTAAAGGCAGAAATTGATAGCAGTACAGTAATAGTGGATAGAACACCCAGACGGAAAATCAATAAACAGCTCATTTGATAACACTATAGACCAAACAGATATAACAGACATGTACAGTAGTTACCATCCAAGAGTAGAAAAATACACATTCTCCTCAAGTGTACACAAAATATTCTCCAGGATAGATTACATATTAAGTCACAAAACAAGTACTAATGAATTTAAGATCCCAAAATAGCCAAAGCAATCCTGAGAAAGAAGAACAAAGTTGGAGCCTCCAAAATTCCTGATTTCAAAATATACTGCAAAGCTATAGGAATCAAAATAGCATAGTACTGGCATAAAGACAGACATACAGACCAAAGGAATAGAATAGTGAGCCTAGAAATAAATCCATACATCAATGATCAACTGATTTTTGACAAGGGTGCCAAGAACACACAAGAGGAAAAGAGAGTCTGTTGACTAACTGGTAATGAAAAAGTGGATATACATGCAGAAGAATGAAATTATCTCATATGATATTAAAAAAAATTCAACTCAAAATGGATTAAGATTTAAATGTAAGAACTGAAACTGTAAAACTACTAAAAGAAATCACAAAGGAAAGGTTCTTGATGTTAGTCTGGGCAATTATTTTTTGGATATGTCAGCAAAAGCACAGGCAACAAAAGCAAAAGTAGACAAGTGATGTTGCATTCAACAAAAATCTTCTGCAACACAAAAGAAACAATCAACATAGTGAAAAGGCAACCTTCAGAATGGCAGAAAATATTTTCAAACCATATATTTAATAAGGATGAATATTGAAAATATATATAACTCCAAAGCAAAACAAAATGAAAAACTTCTATTTAAAAAATGGGCAAAAAATTTGAATTTCTGGGAAGAAGACATACAAATGGCCAACAGGTATGAAAGGGTGCTCAACTTCCCTAATCCTCAGGGCATGCAAATCAAAACCACAATGAGATATCAGCTCACACATGCTAGAACAGCTATCATCAGAAAGACAAAAATTGGCGAGGGCGCGAGGAGGCGTACCAGCAGGAAGGAGCCGTGGCCGGGAGCAGATTACTTAAATAAATAAATTACTTAAAATAAATTACTTAAATAAATAAATAAAAACTTTTAAAAAATATAAATAAATAAATAAATAAATAAAAACTTTGATCCATATCTTGCATCATCTAAAAAATTAAAATTAAATAGAGGACAGATCTAAATGTAAATCCTAAGGTTATAAAACTTAGCACAGTGGAAAGCACCTTTATGACCTTTCCATAGGGAAAGGTTTCTTAGATACAACACAGAGAGAGCAATCCATAAAAAAATAAACTGATACATTGCACTTCATCAAGTGTGAAAACTCTGCTGTTAAGACAATGGAAACAAAAGCCAAAGATGGAGACAAAGGATTGAGAGAAAAATGTACTAATCATATATTTGATAAAGGACTTACATTCAGAATGCACAAAGAACTCAAAACCCAATGATGTAAGGCAATACAATTTTATTTTGTTTTAAAGATTTTATCTATTTATTTGAGAGAGGGTGAGAAAGAGCAAGTGTATAGAGGGAGAGGGGACGGAGGACGCAGACTCCCTACTGAGCGGGGAGCCCGACCTGCGGCTCCGTCCGAGGATTCCGAGATCACAACCTTAGTGGAAGACAGATGCCTAACCGACTGAGCCACCCCGGTGCCCCAAGACAATACAATTTTAAAATAGTGTAAAAAGTTTGAACAGATACTCACCACAGAAGAGATAAATGGCAAATAAGCACATGAACCAAGTGTCATTAGGAAAATGCTGATTAAAAGCACAGTGAGAGGGATGCCTGGGTGGCTCAGTTGGTTAAGCGGCTGCCTTCGGCTCAGGTCATGATTCCAGCGTCCTGGGAGTCCTGGGATCGAGTCCCACATCGGGCTCCTTGCTCAGCGAGGAGCCTGCTTCTCCCTCTGCCTCTGCCTGTGCTCGCTCGCTCTCTCTCTCTCTGACAAATTAAAAAAAAAAAAAAAAGCACAGTGAGATACCACTACACACCTATCAGAGCAGCCAAAATTGAAATGACTAACTACACCAAGTGTTGCGGAGTATGTGGAGGCAGTACAATACTCATACTCTACTAGAAGAAATATTACATAGTACAACCACTTTCAGGAAGTTCAGTGGTTTCCTAAAATGTTAAACAAACCCCTATCGTATGCTTCTGCCATTCTTCTCTCTGCTAAAATTTAACCAAAAGAAATGAAAGTACATATGTATACAAAGACATGAACACGAATATTTGTGGAACTTTTATTTGTAAGAGGTTCAAATTGGAATCAACCCAAATGTCTGTTAAAAGACGAATGGATAAGTAAGTTGTGGGGTATGCCCATACAATGGAATAGTATCCCACAATAAAAAGGAATGAACCTTCCCTGCCCATTCCGAGAAAACTGGCTGCGTAGGGCACCTATTTTGGCCCACCTCTGGGAAGAATCTGGCTGCGCCTGGTTACGTGGTCTCCTAGCAACCGAAAAACAAACCGCTGAAGCTGGTGGTCGCCCAGGGACCAGAGGTGCCATGGCGGACAAGAAGTGGCTGTTAGGGCCTGGGCCACTGGAACCAATGCCCCTGGGCATGCACTGCAAGCCCTGGTACAAAGACAGGTTACCTTCCAGGTGTTTCCCAAAGCACAAGAACAAGGTTCTGAAGTTCCCCACCTCCCTGGACAGCCGGCGGTGGGTATTTGTGAAAGAGGGGCTGGACGACTTCAGGAGGAGATGTCCACCGTGTGAAGACCTGATCACTCGTGGCCCTAAAGAAGGCTTTCTTCCCATGATTGTTCACAGAGTTCCCAAACCCGCTCCCACAAAGAAAAAGCTGACCAAGGAAACAGACCTGTTTTCCACACTGTCGCCAGCCCAGCTAGCACGGAAGTCATTCGTAGAGGACATCGAAGCCCATCTGACCGAGCATCCCTTGGCTCTCTACCCAAATCTGGAGAAAGATCTACCTTCAGACCTCTTATTAAAGGTGCTGGAAGTGCTCGATCCTGACAAGAGGCTGAAGGACACATGGGCCTATTGTCAGAACATGAAGAAAAGAAGGAAGCCCCCCACAAAGCTTAGTAAGAAACGTCCTGCCAAACTCAATCTGGAACTTCCCAAGAAGACTCCTGGGTCACATCCAGACAAGTTGCCTCATGAAGAAAGGAAGTCAAGCATAAATGAAGATTTGCTCAAAACTCCTCCCCTTCATAGAAAAATACCAAAAGGAGTCCGTAAATTCTGCAAATGGGTTGGTACTTTTGGAGACTTGGGCATTGATGAAGAGTTCATCATGAAACAGTTTGACATTGGCTATGAATGCAAACCAACCTATGACAGGAGCCACACGAAGAAAGTAAACCATGTTCCTTTGGACCTAAAGTATAGAAAGGGGATAGATAAATGGATGATATAAAATTCTCCATATACTGGGAAGACTGGGAGAGGAAACTCCAAAAACCAAAGAATCCTTATAAACCCAACTGGGTGAAGGTGAGGTACGGAGCATGGTACCTGAAGCCCAAGTTGTGGAAAAAGCTAATAAATGATGAACCTTTGATTGATCCCAAGGTTTTACATGAAGCTCAACACGGAAGATATGGAAAGAATTTTCCTGAACAGGATATTCTTGAAGAACTTTATGGAACAATTGCTTTTAAAGATTTCATTCTAAGCAAGGGCTACAGGATGCCAGGCTTCCTTGAGAAGTTGTTTATCAGGAAGGGATGGAAATATGATTCTGTTAGGACTCCTATACATCAAGTAATAAAAATAAACACAAATGTAGAAGAAGATCCACATGAAGATGTTTAAACAGTTTTCTACTACTTACTTGATCTCTCATTTTAACATCAAGTAGACTTCATGATGAGTATCCCACTGTGTATGTGCAACTTTGATTCTACAACATCTGTCAATTTAATACCTAATGCTTATAAACATTCCTCACTGACTTTCTGCTTGGGCTCATTAATGTTTTATTAACTATGAAATCAATATTCATATATACTTTTCTTAAAATTTTATTGCATGGTGAATAGTAGATGATCACATCAATTATTTATAAAAATAAAACTATAAATAGAAGAATTACTTAAAAATAATCTAGTTATATCACCTACAATATGAAAGGAATCTTAAATGTGCCAAGCAAAAGAGCTTGCATAGTTCCATTTAAAACTGTAATGAAATAATTACGACAATTATTTTATTAAGCAAAACTTAAAATTCATAGACAAAATAATCTTAGCTTCATTTAATAATAAAATTGTTATCTCCTGTGTCAGGGTTGCATGAAGCCCCAAAACCAGATTGAAAACTACTCATCAAAATTAGAGGTAAAATTTTAGTTACACTGTTTTATCATACCTCCCAACCGAATATATCTAAGAAATTTCAACATACTCATAAAAATTTACCATGAGTGCTTCCATATCATATAACACAGGTGCAGAATAGCAGGGAGCTTCAGATCCATGGCAAATCTAGTGTACACAGTAGATATGTGTGAACAAAACTGCATAGCAACATCAAATATCCTCACATATTCAAGTGAAATTCATCTTTGCATTTTATGAATAGTAATGTAAAATTTGCTCAAATTTAAATAAGTAATCAAGAAACATTTTTATATTTCTAAAATAACAGGTAAAACTGTATGGGACAAGGAAATCTGTATCTAGAAAGATCTGTAGCACAGATTTAAAGCACACTTCTATTTCTGGTACTGAAGGAATCCAACTGTATGTGGACGAATATGTATATACTTCATCCTTGTAAGAAGGGAACACAAGCCCTCGGTTGTATCATCTGCTAATATCCTTACCACAATCAACTATCCCCATTCATTTCCTCTTTCTCATTAAGGTTTCTTAGTATCTAAATTACTGCTGCTCTCTGTGACTATTCTCATTAACATTCTTGATGCCTTAAATATTCACAAAGGCTATCCATTCAAATCTTGGCATTAGCTCTTTTTATAGAAAAGAAAATTACTTTCTTTACTTGTGTACAAATAAACACACACATGCTTATACATTAGCTTCAAACATAGGTGTGATCTCAGCCTTTATGATGTTTAAGTAACAGTAAGACATATATGCTCCTGAATCCTAGAGATTAGAGATGTGTGTATATTTTTAATCGAGGCATAACTTAAACACAGTACTATATTAGTTTTAGGCATACAATATACTGACTTGACATTTGTCTATGTTGCAAAATGGTCATGATAGTAAGTCTAGTTATCATCAGTTACTTGGCAAAGGTAATATTATTGACTATATACCCCATGATGTACATTACATCTCTATGACTTATTTTATACCTAGAAGTTGGTACTTTTTTAAAAAAAAAGATTATCTATTTATTTATTTGACCAAGAGAGATCACAAGTAGGCAGAGAGGCAGGCAAAGAGAGAGGGGGAAGCAGTCTCCTTGCTGAGCAGAGAGCCCAATGTGGGGCTCAATCCCAGGACCCTGAGATCATGACCTGAGTCGAAGGCAGAGGCTTAACCCACTGGGCTACCCAGGTGCCCCTAGAAGTTGGTACTTCTTAATGTCCTTCACCCATTTCACGTCTTCCCCCCAAACCCCATTACTTCTGGCACTCACTACTCTGTTCTCCATATGTATGACTCTGAGTTTTATTTTGTTTATTTCTTTGTTTTTTAGATTCCACATGTAAGTAAAATCATGTAGTATCTGTCTTTTTCTGTCTGACTTATTTCACTTAGCATAATACACTCAAGTTCTAATCATGTTGTAAATGGCAAGATATCATTCTTTTTTATGGCTGAGCAGTATTTCATTGTACATATATGCTGCACCTTCTTTACCCATTCATCCACTGATGGGCACTTAGGTTGTTTCCATATCTTAGCTATTGTAAATAATGCTGCAACAAACATAAAGGTGCATATACCTTTTCAGGTAGCGTTTCATTTCCTTGAGATAGATGCCTGATATCCAGTAGGAGAAATGCTGGATCATATGGTAACTCTATTTTTAATTTTTTGAGGAACCATCACACTGTTCTCTATAGTGGTTGCACCAAATTACATTTCCATCAACAGTGCATGAAGGTTCCCTTTTCTCCATATCCTTGCCAACACTTGCTATTTCTTGTATTTTTGATAATAGTCATTCTGAAAACAATCAGGTGACATCTTATTGTGGTATTGATTTGCATTTCCTGATGATTAGTGATGTTGAGTATATTTTCATGTGTCCGTTGGCCATCTGGATGTCTTCTCTGGATTAATATCTATTCAGATCCTTTGTCTATATTTATTTAGATTTTTTTTTTTTGCCATTGAGTTGTATGAGTTCCTTATACATACTGAATATTAACCCCTTATCAGATACATGGTTTGCAAATAACTTCTCCCATTCAGTACTTTTTCTTCACTGCACGAAAGCTTTTTTAGTTCAATGTAGTCCCATTTGTTTATTTTGGCTTTTGTCTCTCTTGCCTTTGGAGTCAGATACACCTTCCACCGCGAACAAATGTCACCAAGACTGATGTCAAGGAGCTTCCCAACTATGGTTTCTTTCAAAACTTTTGGGGCGCCTGGGTGGCTCGGTGGGTTGAGCCGCTGCCTTTGGCTCAGGTCATGATCTCAGGGTCCTGGGATCGAGTCCCGCATCGGGCTCTCTGCTCAGCAGGGAGCCTGTTTCCCTCTCTCTCTCTCTCTGCCTGCCTCTCTGCCTACTTGTGATCTCTCTCTGTCAAATAAATAAATAAAATCTTTAAAAAAAAAAAAACCACAAAACTTTTGTGGTCTCAGGGCTTAGGTCTCAATTTCAAGCCTTTAATTCATTTTGAGTTGATTTTTGTATATAAGAAAGTGGTTGTTTCATTTTTTGGAATGTAGCTGTCCAGTTTTCCCAACACTATTCATTGAAGAAACCATTTCTCCCCATTGTATATTCTTGCCTCTTTGTTATAAATTAATTGATCATAAATGTGTGAGTTTAGTTCTGGGCTCTGTATTCTGTTCCATTGATTTGCATGTGTGTTTTTTGTGCCAGCACCATACTATTTTGATTACTATAGCTTTGTAGTATAGTTTGAAATCCAGGCTTGTGATACCTCCAACTTTGTTCTTCTTTCTCAAGATAGTTTTGGCTATTCAGGGTATTTTGAGTTCCATACAGATTTTAGAATAATTTTCTAGCTCTGTGAAAAATGTCCTTAGAATACTGATTGGGTTTGCACTGAATATGCAGATTGCTTTGGGTAGTATGAGTATTTTTTAAAATTTTTTTAAAGATTTTACTTATTTATTTGACAGACAGAGATCACACAAGTAGGCAGAGAGGCAGGCAGAGAGGGGGAGGGGAGAAGCAGGCTCCCCGCCGAGCAGAGAGCCCGATGTGGGACTCCATCCCAGGACCCTGGGATCATGACCCAAGCCAAAGGCAGCGGCTTAACCCACTGAGCCACCCAGGCGTCCCAGTATGAGTATTTTAATAGCATTAATTCTTCCACTCCCTGGGTATGGAATATATTTCCATTTATTTATGTCTTCTTCAATTTCTTTCATCAATATCTTATAGTTTCCATTATACAGATATTTTCCCTCCTTGGTTAAATTTATACCTAGGTATTTTATTCTTTTTGATGCAATTATAAATGGGACTGTTGTCTTGATTTCTCTTTCTATCTTTTCTGATAGTTTGTTATTCATGTATATAGAAATGCAGATTTCTATATTGTATCTTGCAACTTTACTGAATTCATTTATTCTAACAATTTTTTGTGGAGTATTTATGGTTTAATATATATACATATATATATATAAAGAGAGAGAGAGAACCATGTCATCTGCAAATAGTAATAGTTTTACTTCTTTCAAGTTGTATGATTTTTATTCCTTTTTCTTGCCTAATTGCTGCACTTTACTGTCAAAGTCTGTATTGAAGTAGGGTCACTGCCCATGCTCTGAGGTCTGAAAGGGCCATTGGCTGGGCTTCACAATCAAGTGGGTCTGACAGCTGGTCTCCATGGCCAGGTGGGATCACTGGCTAAGCTCTGCAAGTGCCTCTGATCAAGTAGGGTCACTGGCTGTGACCTTATTGGGTGGTCCACGACTTAGATTCTAAATTTAGATAGGGCCGTGCGCTAGGATTTGTGATTGGGCAGGCCACTGGATGTGCTCCAGGGTTGGACAGTTTTTGCTGAATGGGCTCCCTGCCTGGCCAAGGCTGCAGGCTCTGCTCAGCTACTGAACAGGGCTGTATGCCAGGCTCTGCAGCAGGATGGTATATAGGGTAGGTTCCAAGAATTCACAGGGTCACTGATAGTGTTTTTTGGTTGGGCAAGCTCAGAGGCTATGCTCTGCAGCTGGATGGGGCTGCTGGCCTGCAACCCTGACTGGGTAGGGCCCGATGGGCTCTATGGCTGGGGGAGAATGCTGGCCAGGGAAACAATCTAGGAAGAACTGCTGACATGCTTCCTGGCCAGGGAAGACCACTGTCTTCACTCCACAGGTATGCTGGCTGTGTTCTGATCAGGTACCACTGCAATCAGGCACAGTCCACCAAGATCCATGTGCTGGTTGCTGTGAGCCCCTTCCCCTTTATTTCTAGCAGATCCCTGGTGGCCTAGCCTTTCCAATTTTCCTGGTGTTCCCTATAAGACAAAAGTGGACCTCTCACTAAGCTTTCCATAAAGTTGGGAAACCTGGATGTTCATATTGGGTCCTTTTACCCCCACTCAAGAACCATCTTGGTGCGATTGTGCTGGCATGGGGGTGGGGCTCTCTGGTCAAAGTGAAATTGCTCTTCCTACACTTCTAATATGGTTTTCTCAGTTTTAGTGGTTCAAGGGCTAGGGTACTTCAGCAGCTTTGGTTTTCTTTTTCAACAATCCCTTGGCGATTCAGGGTTTTTCTTCCAGTTCCATACATATTTTAGAATTGTTTGTTCCAGCTCTGTGAAAAATGTCAATGGTATTTTGATAGGGATTGCACTGAAAGTGTAGATTGCTCTGGGTAGCACAGACATTTTAACAATATTTATTCTTCCAATCCATAAGCAAGGAATGTTTTTCCATTTCTTTGTGTCTTCCTCAATTTCTTTTATAAGTGTTCTGTAGTTTCTAGAGTACAGATTTGGTTAGATTTATTCCTAGGTATCTTATAGTTTTTGGTGCTACTGTAAATGGAATTGATTCCTTAATTTCTCTTTCTTCAGTCACATTGTTAGTGTATAGAAAAGCAACTGATTTCTGTGCATTGATTTTGTAGCCTTGTTGGTGAGTTGCTATATGAATTCTAGTAATTTGGGAGTGGAGTCCTTTGGGTTTTCCACTTAAAGTATCATGTCACCTGCAAAGAAAGGGAGTTTGAGTTCTTCTTTGGCAATTTGAATGCCTTTTATTTCTTTTTGTTTTCTGATTGCTCAGCCTAGGACTTCTAGTACTGTGTTAAACAAAAGTGGTGAGAGTGGGTATCCCTGTTTTGTTTCTGACCTTAAGGGAAAAGCTCTCAGTTTTTCCCCATTGAGAATAATGTTCATTGCGAGTTTTTCCATAATGGCTTTTATGATATTGAGCTATATTCCCTTTATCCCTAAACTCTGAAAAGTTATAATCAGGAGATGATACTATATTTTGTCAAGTGCTTTTTCTGCATCAATTGAGAGGATCATACCATTCTTGTCTCTTCTTTTGTTAATGTGATCTAACACGTTGATTGATTTGCAAATGTTGAGCCACCTTTGCATCCCAGGAATAAATCCCACCTGGTCACAGTTAATAATCCTTTTAATGTATTGTTGGATCCTACTGGCTAGGATCTTGTTGAGTATTTTGGCACCCATGTTCATCATCCTACTGGCTAGGATCTTATTGAGTATTTTGGCACCCATGTTCATCAGACCATGTTCATGGTCTTTGTCTGGTTTTGGGATCAAGGTAATGCTGGCCTCATAGAATGAGTTTGGAAGTTTTCCTTCCATTTCTATTTTTTGAACAGCTTCAGTAGAACAGGTATTATTTCTTCTTTAAATGTTTGGTAGAATTCCCCTGGGAAGTCCTCTGGCTTTGAATTCTTGTTTTTTGGGAGGTTTTTGATTACTGCTTCAATTTCTTTGCTGGTTATTGGTCTGTTTTGACCAATTGAAATTGGTTTGTTTTGAAATTGAAATTGTTTGTTTCTTCCTGTTTCAGTCTTGGTAGTTTACAAGTTTCTAGGAATGCATCCTTTTTCCCCCAGATTGTCTAGTTTGTTGGCATATAGCTGCTGGTGATAAGTTCTAAAAATTGCCTCTATTTCCTTGGTATTAGTCATGATTTCTCCCCTTTCATTCACTACTTTAGTAATTTGGGTCCTTTCTCTTCTTTCGGATAAGTTTGGCCAGAGGTTTATCAATCTTATTAATTCCTTCAAAGAACCAGCTTATAGTTTTGTTGATCTGTTCTACTGTTCTTCTAGTTTCTTTTTCATTGATTTCTGTTCTAGTCTTTATTATTTCTTTTCTCCTGCTTGGTTTAGGCTTTATTTGTTGTTCTTTCTCCAGGTCCTTTAGGTGTAAGTTTAGCTTGTGCATTTTGGATTTTTCTAAATTTTTGAGAGGCTTGAACGGCTATATATTTCCATTTAAGGAGCACCTTTGCAGTATCCCATAGGTTTTGAACCAATGTGTTTTCATTTTCATTGGTTTGCATGGATTGTTTAAGTTCTTCTTTAATTTCCTGGTTGACTCCTTCATTCTTTAGCAGGATGCTCTTTAACTTCCTAGGATTTGAGTTCCTTTCAAATTTTTTCTTGTGGTTTGAGTTCCAGTTTCAGAGCATCGTGATATGCAGTGAATAATCTAAATCTTTTGGGATTGGTTGATATCTGATTTGTGATCCAGTATGTGTTCTATTCTGGAGAAAGTTCCATGTGCACTTGTCTTGTTTTAGGATGGAATATTCTGTATATAGCTACAAAGTCCATCTAGTCCAATGTGTCATTCAAAGCTCTTGCTTTTCAGTCTTTTGCTTAGATAATCTGAGTGGAGTGTTGAAGTTTCCTACTATTAATTATTATTATCAACATGTTTATTTTGGTTATTAGTTTTTTTTAAAGAATTTATTATTTATTTATTTGACACAGAGAGAGAAATTGCAAGTAGGCAGAGAGACAGGCAGAGAAGGTGAGGGTGGGGAGCAGGATCCCAGCTGACCAGAGAGCCCAATGTTGGGCTTGATCCCAGGTTGCTGGGACCATGACCTGAGCTGAAGGCCCCTATTAGTTAGTTTATGTACTTGTCTGCTCCCATGTTGGGGGCATAGATATTTTAAATTAGATTTTCTTGGTGGATAGACCCTTTACATATGATACAGGGTCTCTCTACATCTCTTACTATAGTCTTTGGTTTACATCGAATTTGTCTTGTATTAGGATTGCTACCTCAGCTTTCTTTTGAGGTCTGTTGGCCTGGTAAATTGTTCTCCATCTCCTCATTTTCAATCTGGAGGTGACTTTAGGTTCAAAATGAGTCTCTTGTAAATAGCATATGAATGGGTCCTGCTCTTTTACCCAATCTGAAACCCTCTGTCTTTTGATGGGAGCATTCAGCCTGTTTGAATTGGGAGTAACTACTGAAATATATGAATTCAGTGCCATTGTATTATATTCAAAGTCCCTGTTTCTGTAGATTGTCTCTGCTAATTTCTGGTCTATATTACTCTTAGGGTCTCTCTTAACTGACAGAATTCTCCTTAGTATTTCTTGCAGGGCTGGCTTGATGGTCACATATTCTTTCAGTTTCTGCCTGTCTTGGAAGCTCTTTATCTCTCTCTCCATTCTGAATGATAGCCTTGCTGGAAAAAGTATTCTTGGCTGCTTGTTATGCTCATTTAGTACCCTGAATATGTCTTGCCAGCCCTTTCTGGCCTGCCAGTTCTCTGTGGATAGATCTGATGTCATGCTGCTGTTCCTCCCTCCATGTATAAGGAACCTCCTCTCTCTAGCTATTCAGGATAGTTTCTTTGGCTGTAAGATTTGCAGGCTTCACTATTATATGTCAGGGTGTTGATCTATTTTTATTGATTTTAGGAGGGGTCCTCTCTGCCTCTTGGACATGACTGCTTGTTTCATTTCCCAGATTAGGGAATTTCTCAGCTTTGATTTGCTTAAATATACCTTTTAGTCCTCTCTCTCTCTCTCTCTCTCTCCATCCATTGGAGATCACAATAATTCTCACATTGAAACGTTTCATGGCATCATTAATCTAAGTCTATTTTCATGGGCTACTAGCTGCCTCTCTCTGTTTTCCTCAACTTCCATCCCTTCCATTAGCTTATCTTCTAGATCACTGATTCTCTCTTCTGCATCATTTACCCTGGCTGTTAGAATAACCAGTTTAGACTGCATCTCATTCATAGCATTTTTAAGTTCGGCCCGATTAGATCTCATTTCTACCATTGTCACTAATGCTTTTTTCAAGCCTAGCTGTTGACTTTATGATTGCTATCCTGAATTCTATCTCTGATGTCTTACTTATATCCCTATCCATTAGTTCTGTGGTAGAGGACACTGTCTCGGGTTCTTTTCTTTGTTGAGAGTTCCTCCTCCTAGTCATTCTGTCAAGGGATGGTTGAGCGAATTAACAAAGTCCAAAATATCAAACATGACCCAAGCTAAATGGACCCTAAAAAAAATCTGAAATTGTCAGAAGCTATCACAGACACACAAACAAAGCCCAGATGATCCAAAACAATAAAAAAAAAAAGGGAGAGAGAGAGACTTTAATCTCTGAGGGTGGACAAAACAGGGTGATCTGCCTGTTCCTCACTGACTTTTGGTCCGTGTGTTAGAAGATGCTATATCCCAAAATTGCAAAGAAATCAGGATATATATATATCAAGATAAAACTGAATAGAATGAAAAACGAACTAGTATGGTGCATAAATCTATAAAATGTAGATGTGAAAAAAAAGTTAAAAAGTGAGTTAAAAACATAAGTCAGGAAATAAGAATGTGTTTGAAATGGGAACAGGGTAGAAAAAAAAAGAATCAAAAAAGAAATGTAAAATTTGAGCCTCCCAGGGAGTTTCAGGGACCCACAAGTGTCTCTGTGCTTTGTGATTTTGCAATTGCAAGTGGCCGTGGGCTGGCACATGCACCCTCTTCCACAGCTCCCAGGTCATGACTGGGTGCTGCTCCAGTGTCCTTTTGTGGGCCACACCACCCTGAGAGCTGTTGCCCGGTCATGGCTGCGACGTGTTTTATATCTCCCCTGGGATGTTAAACAGCCCGCACCTTCTAGTCCTTTTGAGGGGGGTCAGGCAGAGAGTGGTCTCCCTACCAGCCCAGCTTCTGGCTTATTGTGACTGGAGCTGAGAGTCCCTTCTGAGCTCACTGACCATAACCAGTCTCCCTACTCCACTGCCCGAGCACTCTATCAGTTCAGGCTCCCCCAAACTTTCTGAATGTTGTGGACTCCTGAAACCACAATAATTCACCTAGAATCCTGCCCTATTTATCCCCTGTGCCCTTTTCAGAAAGGGATGTCTCTCACTGGAGTGGATTTGTAAGGGTCCTAATTTTTTGCTCTGGTGTTTTATCACTTTATAGTGGCTGGATTATGGAGGCTCACTCCCCCCTCCATTCCTTTTCCAATATTTCCCCTGAAGATTCAAGGTTCTGTACCTGCTACCTTGCAAAAAATAGTCATTTTTCTGCTTGTAGAGCTCTAGATAAATCTTCTTACATCTCAGGTTGAATTTGTGTTTGTTTAGAATGGTTTGATAGATGACCAGCTAAATTCAAGGGACTGGATGAAACAAGGTCCCCTACTCTGACACCATCTTGCCCTCCTCAAGGTCTAAATTTTAGCTAATACTGACATTAACTATCAAAGTCTACCATGTACATACAAATATATGCATTCAATACACACATATACAGAATGGTTGTCTAAGATGTTATTTAACTGTCACAAAATACAAATGGAAGTATTGTTTTATAAAACTATTTCTAGTACTATATTATTATGTGTTTTCTCTTGCTTATCTGACCCAACAGCACTCCTTTGCAAGAAGATAGAGATGCTCTACATCACTCAGCTATGAAAGTGTCCCATACAGAGACTTACTCCAATAGACTGGTTTGATTTAGAATGCAATCTAACCAAATATATTTAACAGGATGGCTAGGAGAATCACCACCATGGTTTATAAAACTGTCTCTGGGAGAAAAGAAAGTGGCTTTTTGGTTCTGCAAAGAATCTTCTTATTTCTATTTCCATTTCCCTATCCTACATTTGTAACAACTGAATAAACTGAATGTTTTTTTCATCTTGTAGCTGTAATCTCTGAAGACAAAATGATTAACTGAAATACTCTGATGTGATCAATGTATTTACCAATTTGTAATGATACAGGAATTGATTTTCATAATTTGGAGAATTGTGTATCTTGATAAATTTATAAACTATTTTTTTCTAAAAATTAGGGATTATTAATGAGAAAAAGAAAAAGAATTAAGGGGTAAGGGCCACATTGGGAAAACTGCATTTATCTATAGCGTAATTGAGGAATACATTTGATTAAGGACCAAAGTAATGATTTAGGAGGGAATAAAAGCATTGATAATTGACAAAGTCATGATACAATAGGGAAGGAAGCATTGTAAATACATTATTTCCAGTTATCATTAATGTTTTTAGTCTTTGGTAGTTCATTAGGATCTAAGAAATGCTAAGGAATGTATGAATAGCAGCAGGTAAGAGAAAATAATATTCCCTGCCACCAGAAGCTACTCTCAGCCCAACTTTCCCCTTCTACTCCAGGCCAGGGACTTTACTACACACACAGTCAAAGTGTTACCCCTAAAGATAGACTTCTCCCCCTCAATTTCCAGTTTTAACAGACTCATCCCTTTCAAGAAGGCTGCCTTTGGGCTCAGCTTCCTTCCAAAATCCACCAGTTACTCTACAGCACAGCTTTGGTTCATGTCCTGTAAAGGAATGTTAGGTTTTGTCTTTGCACTCAACCCCTCTTCCAACACACACACACACACACACACAGGTGCACACATGTGCTGTATAAATTCATATCACTTTCAATGGTTTAGAAGAATCAGCACTTTTCTGGCAGGAGAAAATCAGGGGGTAACATTACTGATAAAAAATCAAGTTATATAGCTGACAGCATTTAGTTGATCATTAATGAGCCTTTCCTCATGGTTTGTCATGTAAGAAATCATAATTTAAGAGCACCACCTGCATTAGCAAAAGCAAAATGTTGATATTTTCTAGCTAAGGAATATATCCCAGTCCACTAATGTACTTTATAATAAATGAGATTTAAGATCATTTCTGCAGAAAACTACTAAATATCATATATTTCCTAGAAATTCAAAACTCTCTAAATGGGTTTGAGTTCCTAAGTTGTTTGGAAAAACTTATACTTGAATTTAGTGAAACAAATTATCTATAGTTTCACTAAAGACATTATGGATCTTTAGGTTAACTAATATAATTCCATCAAATATATTTTCCCTAAACATAATCATTCTGTAGGGAAAACTATGACCAATTTCTATAGCAATTATGTGGCAATTTTTATGTCCATGACAATAGAAATAAAGATTTCCAGTATTACTGAATATATATAAATGTTTCAAAATGAATATATTAATACATATACTATTGGCTATTAATTTATTAGTGACTAATTTTATATGGGTCATATGTACATTTTATCAGTGAAAAAGTGAACAGAAACAGATATTTGAGCCATGAGATTAAAGTCAATATCAGCTGCACATAGATCAATGGAACAAAATAGAGATCCCAGAAATGGACCCTCAACTCTATGGCTAACTAATCTTTGGCAAAGCAGGAAAGAATATATGATAGAAAAAGTCTCTTCAACAAATGGTGTTGGGAAAATTGGACAGCCACATTCAGAAGAATGAAACCAG
Organism: Taxidea taxus jeffersonii; assembly: GCA_003697995.1. NCBI lineage: Eukaryota > Metazoa > Chordata > Mammalia > Carnivora > Mustelidae > Taxidea > Taxidea taxus. Next base: position 26,186 of record ML095670.1, read on the forward strand.
ACCACTTTTTTTTTTTTAAAGATTTTATTTATTTATTTGACAGACAGAAATCACAAGTAGGCAGAGAGGCAGGCAGAGAGAGAGGAGGAAGCAGGCTCCCCGCGGAGCAGAGAGCCCGATGCGGGGCTCGATCCCAGGACACTGGGATCACGACCTGAGCCAAAGGCAGAGGCTTTAACCCACTGAGCCACCCAGGCGCCCCACCAGACCACTTTCTTACATCATACACAAAGATAAACTCAAAATGGATGAAAGACCTCAATGTGAGGCAGGAATCCATTGAAATCCTAGAAGAGAACACAGGCAGCAATTTCTGTGACCTCGGCCATAGCAACTTCTTGCTAGGCAGGTTTTCAAAGGTAAGGGAAATAAAGGCAAAAATGAACTATTCTGACTTCATGGAGATAAAAAGCTTTTGCACAGTAAAGGAAATGGTTGACAATATCAAAAGATAACCTACTGAATGGGAGAAGATATCTGCAAATGTCTTATGAGATAAAGGGCTAGTATCCAAAATCTATAAAGAACTTATCAAACTCAATACCCAAAAAATAAACAATCCAGTTAGGAAATGGGCAGAAGGCATGAACAGACATTTCTCCAATGAAGGCATACAAATGGCCAACAGACACATAAAAAAATGTGTCATCACTTGGCATCAGGGAAATACAAATCAAAACCACAATGAGAAACCACTTCCCACTGGTCAGAATGGCTAAAAGTAATAAGTTGGGAAACAACAGATGATGGCAAGGGTGTAGAGAAAGGGGAACCCTCTTACATTGCTGGTGGGAATGCAAGCTGTACAACTACTCTGGAAAATAGTATGGAGGTTCCTCAAAAAGTTAAAAATAGAACTACCCTATGATCCAGCAAGTGCACTACTGGGTATCTACCCAAAAGAATACAACCACAGTGATCCAAAGGGGCACCTGTACCCCAATGTTTATAGCAGCAATGTCTACAATAGCCAAAATTTGGAAAGAGCCCAGATGTCCATCGATAGATGAATGGATAAAGAAGAGGTAGTATACACACACACACAATGGAGTATTACTCAGCCATCAAAAGAATGAAATCTTGCCATATGCAATAATGTAGATGAAGCTAGTTGGTATTATGCTGAGTGAATAAGCCAACCAGAGAAACACAATTATCATATGATTTCACCCATATGTGGAACTTAAGAAACAAAACAGAGGATCATAGGGAAAGGGGGGGGAATAAAAGAAGACAAAATCAGTGAGGGAGACAAACCATGAGACGCTGAACTCTAAGGAATATATTGAGGGTTGCTGGAGGGATGGTGGGTGGGGGTATGGGATAACTGGGCGTCATGCATTAAGGAGGGCACTTGATGTAATGAGCACTTGGTGTTATATGCAAACTCCACCTCTGAAACTAATAATACACTATATGCTAATTGAATTTTATTTTATTTTATTTTTTTAAAGGTTTTATTTATTTATTTGACAGACAGAGATCACAAGTAGGCAGAGAGGCAGGCAGAGAGAGAGGAGGAAGCAGGCTCCCTGCTGAGCAGAGAGCCCGATGCGGGGCTCGATCCCAGAACTCTGAGATCATGACCTGAGCCGAAGGCAGAGGCTTTAACCCACTGAGCCACCCAGGCACCCCGCTAATTGAATTTTAAAAAGTCAATGTCTGCTGCAATCATTCAACATTTTGCATAAAGCTGATCATACATTAAGTCCTAAATACTTATTGATTAGATACATGGTGTGTTCATCCCATTCTAACTCAGTGTTCTCTAGCTGTATTTGAGAATTCCATGGATATGTTCCTGTGTTTACATCTAAATTAGAAATTACTAGAAGTATTTTCAAGATCATCTTGATTTCTTCAAAGCTCAAAACAGCCATACAAACTTGGTGTCCACATTTACATGTGTGCTCTGAATTATGTTGTGTGTGACTGCTGCTAGATTGTTATGTCCTAGTGTAAAAAAGACAACCATCCCATGTCTACCCTTATAGTCACACCAACTTATTTTACCAGCCACAAAGACTAAAATTTCCTCTTAAAGCAATGACTAGGAAATAAAAAGTAGTTTAACAGAATGAAACTTCAGCACCTGCAGCTATTGAAGTTATTGAGACTTTTAATGGTACTTCATAAAATCAATAAACTGTATCAAAATAAAGTATCACATTACTTTTTACAAGTTAATAAAAATTAACATAGACAGACATATTTAAATGATGGCTTCCACTATCTGAAAGCCAAATTATATTACAAAATATATGAACCAATGTTTGTCAGTCATTTCAGTAAAGAAGCATGGTCAAGAACTAAGATGGTTCACGAATATGAGGGTATATAGGCATCGTACTCAAAAGGGAATTTGAATTTCAGTATATGGAAAATAGACTGTAGATCTATTCTCAGTGATACATGATACTGTTTAAGAGAAAAAAGTACAATCTGAAGCATAATTGGAATTTCTTAATTTTATTATTTCAGTTTTATTTGCATATATTTATAAATTGTTAGTTTTATAGTTACAAAAGCATATCTTTAAGCATTTTTATACTTAGTTTTATGTTTATGCACACTAAAGTAAAAGTATAAGAGTAATTTGTCATCATTGGGTGTCTTTCAATTTTTTCCTTCTAAAGGAAACATATTTTAAACACATATATTTAACATCTATTCCCACTCACTATTTTAATTTGGATATAATGAGACTAAAGCTTTTAAAGCTTATTCAATCTTTTAATTAATGCTGTTTAGTCCCTACTATGTGAAATTTAGCATTATAAAAGTTAATCTTTGTCCTAAGGGAACTTATGGTCTAACCAAGCTCTCCAAACCACTTAGAGAAGAATCCAGTTCAGACAGTCACTCTCTGCTATTTACAAGATGTGTGCTTGAGCATGTTAACATACTCTCTAATTCATAATTTCTTTACCTGTAAAATATGGGTGAGATAATAAAAATTAACTCAGTATATCTGTAATAAGATAATGTAAAGCGAATAGTCCAGGAACAGATAATATTGATTTTGGACTGATACATCACTTTTCCCTACCTCTCATGAAACTGTTTGTTTATACATATGCATGTACATACACACATACATATGAAGACCCACATATGCATTTATTCACACATATGTATGCACACACACAAATACGTGTGTGTGTGTGTGTGTGTGTGTGTATTTAGAGAGTGAGATAAACCACCAACTGGTGCTACCTATGGTCAATTTCTCTATGAATCCACCATAGAGCCTACTGCATGTACTAATTTTTAAAGAAGAGATTACACAGAACATAGCTGTAAAACAGTGCAAATATGAGGAGCTTATAGAACAAGTTTTTGTATTAGTACCTATGAAAACACCTGGCATAAACAAGGTGTTCAATAAAAATACACAAATGAACAAATGAGAGATAATCGCTGACACTAATAACTTATTGTCTAGAGGTGCCGGGCTGGCTCAGTCAGAAAAGCATGCAACCTCTGATCTTGGGGTTGTGAGTTTAAGCCCCACATTGGGTGTAGAGACTACTACAAAAAATAAATAAACTTAAAAAAAAGAACTTACTGCCTACTATCAGTTGTGTAACTATTAGTTCTGTAACATTTTTAAAAAAGATTTTATTTATTTATTTGAGAGAGAGAGAGAGCATGAGCAGGGGGAAGGGTAGATGGAGAGAGAGAAGCAGACTCCCTGCTGAGCAGGGAGCCCAATGTGAGACTAGATCCCAGGACCCTGGAATCATGACCTGAGCTGAAGGCAGACGGTTAACAGACTGATCCACCCGGGCACCCAGTTCTGTAATATTTTTAAAGGATGACGGGAACTGAAACTCAAAAGAAATAGTTTTCATAGACTATAATTCTAGAGTTTTTATTTGTTAAATCTGTATCTACTATGAAAAATACTGTAATGGTTAATTTTATGTGTCAACTTGCCTGGTGCCCAGGTATTTGGTCAAACATTCTGGGTGTACTTGTATAAGGGTGTTTTTTTGATGAGGTTAAGATTTTAATTGAACAAGGATGCCCATTCTCATCACTTTTACTCAACAAAGTACTGGGAATCCTAGCCACAGCAATCAGTCAAGAAAAAGAAATAAATTATATCTAAATTAGAAGGAAGAAATAAAGCTGTTCTTCACAGATGGTATGATATTATATATAGAAATCTCTAAAGACTCTACTTCAAAACTGTTAGAACTAAAAAAAATCAGTAAAGCTGCAGGACACAAAATCAATATACAAAAATCAGTTGCATTTCTATATACTAATAATGACCTATCTAAAAGATAAATTAAAAACAATTCTATTTATTTACAATTACAACAAAATACTAGTAATACATTTAACCAAGAAGGTGAAAAATATGTACATTGAAAACTATATGACATTGATGAAAGAAATGAAGAGGACACAAATATTTGGACATTCCATGCTCACAGATTGGAAGAATTAATGTTTTTTAAATGTACATACTACTCAAAGCAATGTAGACTCAGATTCAACACAGTTCCTATCAAAATTCTAATGGTACCTTTCACAGAAGTATAATAAACAATCCTAAAATTTTCATGGAACCATAAAATTATCCAAATAGTCAAAGAAATCTTAAAAAAGAATAACAAAGCTGGAGGTACCACACTTTCTGATTTCATACTTTATAACAAAGCTATAGTAATCAACACAATATCATACTGACATAAAAAGATACATATATCAATAGAATAGAATAGAAAGCTTAGAAATAACCTCACAGAGAAATGGTCAAATAACTTATGACAAAAGGAGCATAAACATACAAAGCGGAAAGAAAAATCACTTCAATATATGGTGTTGGAAAAACTAGAATTACACACAAAAGAATGAAACTGGATCCCTATCTTAAAACATACACAAAAAATCAACTCAAATTGGGTTGAAAATTTGAATATAAGACCTGAAACTATAAAATTCCTAGAAGAAAACAGGGGGGTAAGCTTCTTGATATTAGTCTTGGTGATGACTTTTTGGATTTGACACCAAAAGCAAAGGCAACAAAATAAAAAATAAACAAGTGGGAATATCAAGCTTAAAAGTTTCTGCACAGCAAAGGAAACAATTAACAAAATGAAAAGGCAACATATAGAATGGGAGAAAATAGTTGCAAATCATATCTCTGAGAAGGGACTAATATCCAAAATATATAAAGAACTCATACAACTCATAATAGCAAAAACCCAAACAATCTGATTTTTAAAATAACAGAGAAACCGAATGGACATTTTCTTCCAAAGACATCCAAATGTCCAAGAGGTACATGAAAAGATGTTCAACATCACGCATCATCAGAGAAATGCAAATCAAAACCACAAGATTATCATATCACACCTGTTAGAAGGGTTATCATCAAAAAGACAAAACATAAGAAGTGCTAGTGAGGTTATGGAAAAAAGGGAACCCTTGTGCACTGTTGGTGGGAAGGGAAATTAGTACAGCCACCATGGAAAATAGTATGGAGATTCCTCTATGGAGAATAGTATGTCAATTTCTTAAAAAATTATAAATAGAACTACCATATACTCATATAAATACTACTATGAACTACTAAATACAATATGAACTACAATTCATATAAATAGAACTAGAGCTAGTATTTCACTTCTGGGTATATATCCAAAGATAATGGAATCACTATCTCAAAAATATATCTGTACCCTCATGTATCACAGCATTATTGCAATAGTCAAGGCATGGAAACAACCTAAGTATCCATTGATGGATGAATAAAGAAACTGTAAAACTATAACATATATACAATGGAATATTATTCAGCCATAAAAGGAGGGGAATCCTGCCAATTGTGCCAAGATGGATGGACTCTGAGGGCATTATGCTAAGTGAGATAAGTCAGAGAGAGACAAATACTGCATAAATTCTTTTATAAGTGGAATCCAAAAAAACAAAATTCACAGGCACAGAGAACATAGTGATGGCTGCCAGTAATAGGGGGTAAGGAGTAGGGGAAATGGGTGGAGGTGGTCAAAAGATAAAAATGTCCAGTTATAAGATAAATAAGTTTTGGGAATGTAATGTACAGCATTGTGACTATCGTTAACATACTGTACTGTATATTTGAAAGTTATTAAGAGAGTAAATCCTAAAAGTTCTCATTGTTAGAGAAAAAAATTATTATGTGAGGTAATTAATGTTAACTAAACTTATTGTGGTAATTATTATATATTTTATATACATATAAATTATGTTATTATTAAGTATTTATAATTAATATATTTAAATATGATAATATAGCATAGATATGTAATTAATAAATAAAATAATAAATAAATGATGAATGATAAATAATATATATAATATTATTATACATATTACATATAAATTATTTATATGTATATATATATAAAACCAAATAACCAAATAATTACCACAATACTTCAAATCATTATGTTGTACATCTTGGACTAATGTATTAGCTCAAGAATCATATGCTAATATATCTCAGTAAAATTGGAAAAACACATTGTCTTAAAAAAATTTGAATTGGTGGATTGCCCCCCTTAATGTGGGTGAGACTTATCCAATCAGCTGAAGGCCTGAAAAGAACAGAAAGGCTAACTATCCCTTGGGTAAGAGGGACCGCCTCCTGCCTGACTGCTTTCCATGTGGGACATTAGTATTTTCTTGCTTTCAAACTTAAACTGAAAATCACTTCTTCCTGGTTCTTAATATTGTTGGTCTTTGTACCTAAGCTATCATCTCTTTTGGGTCTCGGGTTTGCTGACGGTAGATTTGGGACTTGTCAGCCTCTGTAATTGCATATGCTAATTTCCTTTTTTCCCCTCCAGAATTTATTTATTTACTTAGGTTTTTTTTTTTTTTAAAGATTTTATTTATTTATTTGTTAGAGAGAGAGAGAGAGAGCGAGCCCAGGCAGACAGAGAGGCAGGCAGAGGCAGAGGGAGAAACAGGCTCCCTGCTGAGCAAGGAGCACGATGTGGGACTCGATCCCAGGACGCTGGGATCATGACCTGAGCCGAAGGCAGCCGCTTAACCAACTGAGCCACCCAGGCGTCCCTATTTACTTAGTTTTAAGTTAAATTCCAGTTAGTTAATATACAGTGTAATATTAGTTTCAGGTGTACAATTTGATTCAACTTCCATATAAACCAATCTCTTATAATAATAAGATATAAATTATATATATATAATATATACATATAATATATATATATTTAAAATTTTTTTAAGATTTTTAAAATTTATTTATTAGTTAGAGAGAGAGAGAGAGAGAGAGAGCGAGCACAGGCAGACAGAGAGGCAGGCAGAGGCAGAGGGAGAAGCAGGCTCCCTGCTGAGCAAGGAGCCCGATGTGGGACTTGATCCCAGGACGCTGGGATCATGACCTGAGCTGAAGGCAGCCGCTTAACCAACTGAGCAACCCAGGTGTCCCTATATATATATATTTTTTTATTGGTTCTGTTGCCCTGGAGAACCCTAACACAAATACTGACCACAAACATTTCATTTTGTGGTCCTATAATCATATTTTTAAAAAAACATAATGATCTGCTGTATACTTTTCCCATTCTATGCTTGTATTTAATTTTATATTCCTCACTAAAGAAAAACTGAATGAAATGGTTTTGTTTACACATATGTATATTTCCTTTATGGAAATTTGAAGTCCCAGTCTATGCTTGTTTGTTGATTTTCTCTTAGAAGAGCTGGTTTTCATGTCTTAGGTTTCTCATAGTTACAACATATATTTTACTGTTATCTACTTCCCTAGGAGGTAATTATGAGAGATGAAATATCTGAGAAACACCATTTATACCCCTTAGTATATGTACACATAAAACTATTCAATAACATTATTATTTTAAATATTTATAGAACAAAATTGTAGGGATAAATTAATTATTAAGTAATCTTAGGAATATAATGAGAAAATATTCTACAAAATCAAGACCTTTTTTATTTAAATAGATTTTTACAGTGAAGTCTACAATGGAATCTCCCAAGGAAATTTTTAAATTCTACAATTATATTAAGATAAAGTACTTATGGGGGCACCTGAGTGGCGCAGGAGGTTAAGCATCGAACTCTTGGTTTGGGCTCAGGTCATGATCTCAGGGTCATGAGATCAAACCCTGCCTCCAGCTCATGCTCACCATAGAGTCTACTTGGGATTCTCTTTCCTTCTGCTCTTTCTGCTTCTGCTGTCTATCTCTCTAAAAATAAATAAATAAATCTTTAAAAAAAGACAGCACTTGTGTTAAGTAAATATAAAATTTTATGTCATTGAGAACTGATCGTATAGGTCTTTTCCATCTCTACTGTGTGATTTTATCATTAAAATCAACTTATTAAGTAGATATTGTTATTATTCTATCTCCTTACAGAATCAACAATTATATACCTCTAAAACTCTTAGAGAAATTTACATTGTGATATTTGATATTTGATCCTTTGCTTTCTTCATAGAAACTGATTATAAAATAGCATAAACTTCCAAAGAGGAATAAAAAGACCAAAAAAAAAAAAAAAAGGTGCATCAACTAGAGCCATGAGATTAAACCTTTCTATGAGAATAGGCATTTTAGGGTGCCTGGGTGACTCAGTGGGTTAAGCCTCTGCCTTTGGCTCAGGTCATGATCCCAGGGTCCTGGGATTGAGTCCTGAATCAGACTCTCTGCTCAGTGGGGAGCCTGCTTCTCCCTCTGCCTCTGCCTGCCTCTCTCTCTCTGTCAAATGAATAAATAAGACCTTTAAAAAATAAGCATATTATCCTATCTTTATCTGAGAGCACTTACAATATTCTGTCACTCCATGTTGTATCTTGAGAGCAGAGACCATGTTTGATTCTTCTGTACATCTCCAGAATAAAACAGAGTGTCTGATATACATTCGGAGTATCTAAACAGTTGCTGAATTAATGAACAAGATACCTAGATTGGTCTTATGTTTTCATAAGATCCTTGAATTCTAAGAATATATAGTTTTTAAAAATTTACATGCACAGGTATAATATCTTGTATGTATGCACTTGGATCAATAAGGAGTTGGGGGAAAGATGGTTGTTTAGAATGCAAACTAACCAGAGTGCAAACCCCAGTGGAACAGACATTTCTCTCTTTGTTACTAATGTATGCCCAAATCACAGGCCAGTGACTGGGCAATATTAGGTAATCAATAAATATTTGTTGAGTGCATGAATAATAGGCGATTTGAGATCGGTGGTATTCCCTGTCACGTGGTTCATTTCACAGAATATAATTTAAGGAGTTAAAAAATAAAAACACAGGCTTGCTGAGCGGCAGTGAAAGTACAGACGAGGCTGGAGGGAGGAACACATCCACATGGTTAGCAGTGCTTTCTGTAAGAATGCACCTAAAACTTTTGTTTTCAGCGAGAGAAAAGAGAAATCTGCATTTCCCCAAGAGGAAGGGAATCGGCGAGCCAGGTGAGAGGCGGTGAACAAATCTAGGGTGTCAGTGAAGAGATCACTGGCGCTGTCCATTTTGGGGTCCAGACGGGTAGAAGGAATGTGTTCCTAGGACCGCGTTGAAATAGTAAGAGATGAGAGAGAATAGAGGGAGTGAGGAAGAGATGCAAAAAGAGTGGAAGATTGAGAGGTGGAAAGATTTGCTGAGACTTTGGAGGTGCTGCTCTGCTGTTGGAAAAGACTGAACCTGATCGCGAATAGGAGAGAAGTGCAGGTCTGTGAAACAATAAGGTCTAGGAACTGAGTGAGGAGGCTATCAGAAGTGTCGTTAATGTGGATGTTGAGTCACGGAGGATAGCTGCCATCCAAATAAAGCTTTGAGATATTAAATATTCCAATGATACCACAAAAGCAATGTATTGGTGAACAATCATGACAGTATTCATGGAGATTGCTCAAAGAAACCACGCATGTGGCTAACTCAAAACAGTTGCACTTATATTCATGAGTAACAGTTAAAAATATTTAGGCCACATGCTCAGTGGAGTCACATTGTGTCACCCAGCCCCTCTGAACCCGGAACTGCGCTCTCATTCCGCTCCGCCTCCAACCACGCCCCCAGCCAAACCCCCAGCCACACCCCCGAGTCCCTCCAGAGCCTAGGGCCCCCTCCCCTCTGACCCCAATGACCTGCTAACGGATCCTCACCCCACCCCCCAACACCGGGTAACGGACCCACCTCCCGGCTCCAGCCCAGAACGCGTGAGCCGCCGGCTCAGCAGCCTGCCCACCTGCAGTCTCCTTGGTCAACCCCCCCTAAAAAGCCACCCAGGACCTGGACCACCGCCTTCGGCCCCGCAGCCCTCGCTTCTGCACTGCCTTCGCCTTGGTGCCCGGGCCGCCAGCCATGGCCACCGCGCAGCTCTCCCAAGTGCGCCAGAACTACCACCCCGACTGCGAGGCCGCCATCAACAGCCAGATCAGCCTGGAGCTCTACGCCTCCTACGTGTACCTGTCCATGGCCTTCTACTTCGACCGCGACGACGTGGCCTTGAAGAACTTCGCCCGCTTCTTCCTGCGCCAGTCCCGCGAGGAGACCGAGCGGGCCGAGAAGCTGATGGAGCTGCAGAACCTGCGCGGGGGCCACATCCGCCTCCGCGACATCAAGAAGCCGGACCGCGACGACTGGGAGGGCGGCCTGAAGGCCATGGAGTGCGCCCTGCACCTGGAGAAGAGCGTGAACCAGAGCCTGCTCGACCTGCACCAGCTGGCCACCGACAAGAACGACGCCCAGCTGTGCGACTTCCTGGAGAGCCACTACCTGCACGAGCAAGTCGAGGCCGTCAAAGAGTTGGGGGGCTTTGTCACCAGCCTGCGCAAGATGCGGGCCCCGGAGGACGGCCTGGCAGAGTACCTCTTTGACAAGCTCACCCTGGGCGACGGCGACAAAAAGAACTGAGTTGGGACTGTTTCCCCATGGCCCCAGGGCGCATGGTGACTGCCTGATCACCGTGCGGAGCATGCATACTGCAGTATTGCTTCTGCAGAAGGTTCCAGTTCTTTTCTCCCAGTTTTGCCATAAAAAAGTTGTTTGGTTTCAATAAAGTTATTTGGTTCCTAAGTAAAAAAAGGTCTCTGCTTGATCTGCATGCAAATCTCTCACCTTTTACGTTTTAAAACAGGTATCCAACAGTCCTTGCATCCCCCTAAGCCCATCCACATGCATCTCGGGATCTCGGGTGGTGGAGGGAGAAGATATTACATAGGACCCTGGAAAACACAAATCAGTCTTGCCTTTATAAACGATGTGGGGGCAGAGGGGTGGTGCAGTGAGGTGGGTGGTCTGGGGCCCTGGGTGTCAGTGGGTGTGTATGTATGGTAAAAGTATAAAAGAACATGGTCTACAATTTACAGCAGTGATTGTCCCTATGAAAAAAGTGAAGAATGGGATCAGGCTGGTATTAAAGCCTTTACTTGAAACAACTTTAGTTGAAAACTTTGAGCTTATTAAAATACACAAATGTTAACAATTGTTGCTTCTGGGTAGCAACATTGGAGTCTTAGAAACAGAAATGGCACAGTATTTCTTTGACAAGCTTGCCCTGGGCAATAGTAATAGTGTAACTGAGCCTTAGGCTAGCCTCCCATAGACAGGGAGTGACTTTGTAGGTCACCGTTTCAGCCATGCATATTGCCCTTACAAAATATCCAAATACAATTTTCTCCTTCAATTGCATCCTTTCTTCCACTGAAGTAATGTGGTAGCAGAAAACCAAAATTACCTTATTAGAAGAGCTGAAGAAAACATGGTCAAAGCTGAGGCTCAAATTTGTGATATTGAGTATGAAGTAGAATAAATCCCCTTGAAAGTTAAGTCAGTGAGTCTGGCTGCTTTGAAGAATGTAGGGTGTAGGGAAGAGTTGAAGCTGGGAGGCCAGTCAGGAGATACTACAGTTGGTCCAATGGGATACTGGTGGCTGAATTGGAGGGGAGGCTCATAAATGGATGATGAGACACATTAGCTGGATTTGGACAACTCAGCAAGATTTGCTCATAGACCAGAGGGGAAGAATG
>ML095670.1:38304-73751 GCA_003697995.1 Taxidea taxus jeffersonii
GGGACTTTTGCCAGAGGCATATCTGGGGTGGAGGGGTGGGAAGTCATATCATGTAAAATCTGAGACACCTATTAGATAGCAAAATAGACTATCATGCAAGTAGCTGGAAAAAAATGAATCTGGAGCTCAGATAGGAAGTCAAGCTACAGGAGTCCATATCATTTGGAGTCTCGAAACTCAGTTGTGTGCCTGAGATAAAAATGCCTGGTCACAGCCTGGGTGAACACAGAGTTCCCGACGAAACCTGGGGGATAAGAGTGATTTACTGCTTTTCTGTGAGGGCTCACTGAAGAGTGAGGGGCACACACTTTCAGCTCTGGGGCTAGAGAGTTGGGTGCCACCATTTTCATCCTGCCCATTGGTGCTTAAAGCCTCAGGGAGCAAAACAGCACCAATGGAGCCTCTTACACTGAGCCTGGTGCCCTGGCAAGGAAGGTGCATTTCCACAATGACAAGGGCACCTGAGAATCAGTGCAACAGGCCCCTCCCCCAGAAGACCAGCAAGAACAACCGGCTAGCACCAAGTTACTGATCATAGAGAACTGCAAAGCTTCAGCTCTTGGGGAAAACAATATATAGCATTCCTGGGTTTTTTTACTCTTTAGTCTTCCAGTATTATTTTTTCAGCTATTTTCTTATGTTTTCAATTATTTCTTTGTTCTTTTAAAAAATATATAATATATAAATAATATATATATAATATATAACTATATATATAACTTTTGGTTTCCTTTCATTGTATTTTATTTTTGTATGTATATATATGTTTTCTGTCCTTCCTATTTTGGGATCTGGTTTTCTTTTTTTTTAAACAAGCAAAGGATTTAGTTTTTAGTTTTCTGTTTTGCTTGTTGATTTTTTCTTATTTTGTTTTGCTTTGTTTTTTTTCTTTTTCTTTTTTCTCTTGTTGGTATTGTTGTCTTTTCTCTCTCTTTCTTCTGTTCTCTTCTGGGCAAAATGATGAAATGGAGACGTTCACCACAAAAGAATGAACAGGAAGTAGTACTCACTGCCAGGGATTTAATCAATAAGGATATATGTAAGATGTCTGAATTAGAATTTAAAACAATAATTCTAAAAATACTAGCTGGGCTTGAAAAAAGCATAGAAGACACTAGAGAATCTCTTACTGTAAAAAATAAAAGAACTAAAATTTAATCAGGCCAAAATTAAAACGCTCTTACCGAGATGCAGTCCCAAAGAGAGGCTCTAAAAGCAAGGATCAATGAGGCAGAGGAGAGAGTCAGTGATATAGAAGATAAAATGATGGAAAATAAGAAAGCTGAAAGAAGAGAGAAAGACAATTACTGGATCATAAGCGAGACTTTGAGAACTCAGCAATTCCACGAAGCAAAGTAATATCCAGATAATAGGGGTCCCAGAAGATAAAAAGAGGGAGAGATGGGCAGAAGGTTTATTTGAACAAATTATAGCTGAGACCTTCCCTAATCCAGGGAAGGAAAGAGGCATTCAAGTCCAGGAGGCACAGAGAACCTTCTCAAAATCAATAAAAATATGGCAACACCTCAACATGTAATAGTGAAGCTTACATATTTCAAAGATAAAGAGAAAATCCTGAAAGCAGCTCAGGACAAGAGGTCCTTACCTTACAAGAGTAGACACATAGGCTGGCAGTAGACCTGTCCACAGAGACCTGGCAGGCCAGAAAGGACTGGCATGACAGATACATTCAATGTCCTAAATGGGAAGAATATGCAGCCAAGAATACTTTAATAAGCAAGGTGCCACTCAGAATAGGAGAGAGAAAGAGTTTCCAGGATAAACAAAAACTAAAGGATTATAACAATTCTTTTTTTTTTTTAAGATTTTATTTATTTATTTGACACAGAGAGAGATCACAAGTAGGCAGAGAGAGGGGGTGGGGAAGCAGGCTCCCTGCCGAGCAGAGAACCCGATGCGGGACTCGATCTCAGGACCCTGAGATCATGACCTGAGCCGAAGGCAGAGGCTTAACCCTCTGAGCCACCCAGGCGTCCCATAACAATTCTTTAAAAAAAAAAAAAGATTTACTTATTTTGGAGAAAGAGAGTGCATGCATGTGAGTGGGGGGAGGGGGAGAGGGAGAAGAAGAGGGAGAGAAGCAAACTCCCTGCTAAGTGTGGAGCCTGCCCTGAAGATTGTAACAATGATCAGTGATTAATAAAACAAGGTAGAAAATTAGTAAATATATATATAGGACCTGATCAAATCTATCAACAAATCTGACCTAATTGACATTTATAGAATACTCCACCCAACAGCAGAATACATATTCTTTTCAAATGTACATGGAACATTCACTAAGATAGACTATACACTCATGCATGAAAGGAATCTCAATTAATTTTGAAAAATATTAAACCATACACATGTTCTCTGACTACAGTGGAATTAAACTTCAGTCAACAACAAAAAGGTATTTGTAGTTCTCCAAAACTGGAAAATTAAATAGCACACTTATAAATAAGCCATGGCTCAGAAAAAATTTGCAAGGAAGTTAGAAACTTTTTTGAACTCAATGACCAGCAACACACAAATATAAACAATCATGGATAAAAATTTGTTGGGACAACCAAAGCAGTGTTTAGAGGGAATTTATACCTATAAACAATAAAGAAAAGTAATGAAAGTTCTTTTAAAAATCGATCAAATTGATAGATCTCTAGATTAGACTGTTCAAGAAAAAAGAGAAAAAACATAAATTGTCAATATCAGGAATGAGAGAGATGGTATTATTATAGAGCACACAATCTCTTATTGTATAGGTAGGGAATATTATAATTCTATGCCAACATATTTTATAAATTGGATGAAATGGATAAATTCTTTGAAAGACAAAATTACTCAAACTGACACAAGAAGAAACATAAAATCTGAATAGATGAATATTGATTAAAGTAATTTAATTTCATATTAAACACCTTTACATTAAGAAAATGCCAAGGACAGTTTACTTCACTGATGAATCCTATCACACATTTAAATAAGAAGTAATAATAATTATGTACAATATCTTTCAGAAAATATAGGAAATGGGAACACTTCCTAACTTACTTTATGAGTCCCACATTACTATGGTACTAAAACAAAGCAAAGTCATCATAGGAAGGAAAAATACTACAGAAAACAATCCCTCATGGACATTCAAGGAAAAATCCCTAAAACACGGTCCATCAAATCTATCAATATATAACAAAGAATAATACATCATGAACATTTTGGGTTTAACCCAGGAATGATAACTTGATTGATACAACATTTAATAAATCAATCAGTTTAATTCAGGATAATAACAGAGTAATGGAGAAAAATGAAACCATCTCAATAGATACATAAAAGCATTTCACATAATTTAATGTATATTTAAAATAAAAACTTTCAGCAAACAGAAAATAGAAAGCAACCCCACAAATTTGATAAATAGCTACTCCAGCTAACATTAATTTTAATGGTGAAATATTGGGCACTTTCCCCCCATGACCAGAAACAAAGGAAAGCAAGTCTGTTCTCATCACTTCTAATCAATATTTTTAGGAGATACTAGCCAGCTAAACAAAGTAAGAGAAAGGGGGAAAAGGTATCCAGATTGGAAAGAAAGAGGTTAAACTCTCTTTTTTGACAGACAACATGATTTATGTATAACTCTAAAGAATTAATTCTAATAGCTGCTAAATTATATCTACAAACAGAAGATTTCAGTATAAAAGATCAGTATAAAAATTAATTGTATTCTCTAATAATAAACAATGAACAATTAGAAAAATAAAAAATGGAAAATTTGTCACAAAATTGTATAAAAAACATGAAATAATTTGGGATAATTTTACAAAGTATATATAACTCCTACATACTAAAAATTAGAAAACTCTGCTTAGTGAAATTAAAGAAGACTAAATAGATGGAGAGAGACAGCATAAACAGATCAGAAGACTAAATATTATTTAAATGATAATCTTTCCTAAATTGGTCTATATATTCTACATAGTTTCAATCAAAATCTCAGCAGGACTTTCCAAAGAAATTGATAACTTAATTCTAATATTTATATGGAAATTCAAACATCTCAGGGTAGCCAAAACAATTTTGCAAAAAAAGAAAGCAAAGATGGTGGAGCCATACTGCTTCACTTCAATACTTGTATGAAAGGAACATGAAAGCAACAATATCAAACATTTTGGTATTTGATGGTGTAAGAATATACATTCAGATGAATGGAACACACTAGTCCCACATACATATGGTTGGTTGGATTTCAATGTCAATTCAATTCAGATGACAATGTCAATTCACATAATCTTTTCATCAAAAGTTCTAGAACACTTATCTACCAATATCAATAGAGACAAACCTCAACCCTTAACTCATCATATAAACAAAAATTAACTAAAAGTAGATTATAAAAGTACTCATAAAATGTAAGCTATAAGACTTCTAGAAGAAAGTGTAGCAGAAATTCTTTGCAAACTTGGAGTAGACAAAAATTTCTTACATAGGACATAAAACACACAAATGGTAAAAGAAAAAGTTGGTCAAATGGATTTTAATTAAGATTAAAAGACAAGTTGCAGACTGGAAAACATATTTGTAATACACATATTAGACAAAGGATTTATGTGATGGTTACTTTTGTGTCAACTTGATGGGTCCAAGGAGTACCCAGGTATTTGGTCAAACTCTGTGTTCGTGAGGGTATTTCCGGATAAATTGAACATTTGAATTGATAGACTGAGTAAAGCAGATTCCTGATCCCCCTCCTCCCCGCCAATGTGAGTAGGCTTCATCCATTCAGTTGAAAGCCTGAATAGAACAAAAGGGCTGACCCTACTTTGAGTAAGAATGAATTTTTCTTGCTTTTGAATTCAAAGCGAAACATCGGCTTTTCCTGGACATTAAGCCTGCCGGCCCTCTGATTGGAATTATATCATTGGCTCTCCTGGGTCTCCAGTTTGCCAACTTCAAACCTTGGGACTTGCCAGTCTCCAAAATTTCATGAGCTAAACATTACAATAACTAAATAAATATAAATACAAATACAACTATAAGTATAAATACAGGCATACCTCATTTTATTGTGCTTTGCTTTATTGTGCTTCACAGATAATTGTATTTTTTACAACTGAAAGTTTGTGGCAATCCTTCATGGAGCAAGTCTATTGGTACCATTTTTCCAATAGCATTTGCTCATTTTGTGTCTCAATGTCATATTCTTGGTAATTCTTGCAATATTTCAAACCTGTTCATTACTGTTGAATTTGTTACAGTGATCTGTGGTCAGTGATCTCTGATGTTACTGTTGTAATTGTTTTGGGGCAGCATGAAGGATATAAGATGTTGAACTTAATAAATACGTGTTCTGACTGCTCCACTGACTGGCAGTTCTCCTATCTCTCTCCTTCTCCGTGGCCTCCCTATTTCCTAAGACACAACAGTATTGAAATTGGGCCAAATATAAAAAAGAATGAAATGTTTCCATTTGCAACGACATGGATGGAGCCGGAGAGTATCATGCTAAATTGAAATAAGTCAGTCAGAGAAAGATAAGCTTTACTTATAATTTTACTCAGTGGAATTTAAGAAATAAGACAAACATTAGAGGGGGAAAAAATAACAGAGGAAAACCAAGAAACAGGCTCTTAACTGTAAAGAACAAAGTGATGGTTACCAGAGGGGAGGTAGGTGGGGATGTGAGTTAAATAGGTGATGGGGATTAAGGAGTACAGTTGCTGTGAGGAGTACTGGGTGTTTTATGTAAGTGATGAATCACTAAATTCTATACCTGAAACTAATATTACACTGTATGCTAACTAACTGGAATTTAAATAAAAACTTGGAAGAAAAAAAAAAAGAAATCAGGCCAATTACTAACCCTACAATGGCCATTAAGTGTTTAAGCGAAGGAAGAGTCATACACATCTCACTCTAAATCAAAAGCTAGAAATGATGAAGTTTAGTGAGGAAGGCCTGCCAAAAGCCAAGACAGGCCAAAAGCTAGGCCTTCTGTGCCAAACAGTCAAGTTGTGAATGCAAAGGGAAATTTCTTGAAAATTAAAAGTGCTCCTCCAGTGAATACATGAATGATGAGAAAGTGATAATGTCTTATCACTGACATGGAGAAAGTTTGAAGGGTCTGGCTAGAAGATCAAACCAGCCACAACATTCCCTTAAGGCAAAGCCTAATCCAGAGCAAGGCCCTGACTCTCGTCAGAGGCCTTCTCTTCTGTGAAGGCAGAGAGGTGAGGAAGCTGCAGAAGAAAAGTTGGAAGCTAGCAGAGGTTGGCTCATGAGGTTTAAGTTAAGAAGTCATCTCTGCAGCATATAAGTACAAGGTGAAGCAGCAAGTCCTGATGCAGAAGCTGCAGCAAGTTATCCAGAAAATCTAGTTAAAATAATTTAAAAAGGGGGACGCCTGGGTGGCTCAGTTGGTTAAGCAGCTGCCTTTGGCTCAGGTCATGATCCCAGCGTCCTGGGATCGAGTCCCACATCGGGCTCTTTGCTCGGCAGTGAGCCTGCTTCTCCCTCTACCTCTGCCTGCCACTCTGTCTGCCTGTGCTCGCTCCTGCACTCTCTCTCTATCTGACAAATAAATAAGTAAAATTAAAAAAAAATAATTTAAAAAGGTAGCTACACTAAAGAACAGATTCTCAATGTATAAAAAACAACCTCATACTGGAAGAAGATGTCATCTAGGACTTTCATAGCTAGAGAGGAGAAGTCAATGTTTGGCTTCAAAGCTTTAAAAGACATGCTGACTATCTTGTCAGGGACTAATGCAGCTGGTGACTAAGTTGAAGCCAGGGCTCATTTACCATACCAAATATCCTAGGGCCCTTAAGAATAATGATAACTCTACTCTGCCTGTGCTCTATAAATGGGGCAAAGCACAGATGACAGCACATCTGTTTACAACATGGTTTACTGAATAAGCCCACTGTTGATACCTACTGCTCAGAAAAAAAGATTCCTTTCAAAGGAATCTTGGTCACCCAAGAGCTCTGATGGAGATACATAAGATTAATGTTCTCATGTCTGCTAATACAACACTCATTCTGCAGTCCATGGATCAAGGAGTAATTTTGACTTTCAAGCCTTATTATTTAAGAAATACATTTTGTAAGGCTATTATTTGCCATAGATTATGATTCTTCTATTGGATCTTGGCAAAGTAAATCTTTTGTAAAGAATTTACCATTCTAGAAACAACATTTATGATTCATGGGAAGAAGTCAAGTGTCAACAGCACTGGAGTTTGGAAGGAGTTGATTCCAGTCCTCATGGATGATTTTGAGGGGTTCAAGACTTCAATGTAGGAAGTAACTGCAGATGTAGTGCAAAAAGCAAGAGAACTAGAATTAGAAGTGGAGCCTGTCCATGTTGATACAAAAGTTGGGTACTCATCCTTTCTGACGGAGGCATAATATTCTTGTATATATAGATGGGACTGGAGGAGATTATGCTGAGTGAAATAAGTCAAGCAGAGACAGTCAATTATCATATGGTTTCACTTACTTGTGGAGCATAAGAAATAACTTGGAGGACATTAGGAAAAGGAAAGGAAAAGTGAATTGGGGAAAATCAGAGAGAGAGATGAAGCATGAGACTGTGGACTCTGAGAAACAGATTGAGGGTTTTGGAGGGGTAGACGGTTAGGTGAGCCTGGTGGTGGGTATTAAGGAGGACACATATTGGATGGAGCACTGGTGTGGTGCATAAACAATGAATCTTGGAACACTGAAAAAAAAAAAAAGAAGTGGAGCCTGAAGATGGGACTGAATTGCTGTAATCTCCTGATGAAATTTTAATGGATTAGGAGTTGCTTTTTTTTTTTTTTTTTAAAGTAGGCTCCATGTCCTGCATGAAGCCCAATATGGGGCTTGAATTCATGACCCTAAGATTAAGACCTGAGCTAAAATCAAGACTCGGACACTCAACCAACTGAGCCACCCAGGCACCCTGAGGAGTTGCCTCTTATGGATGAGCAAAGAAAGTGGTTTCTTGAGATGGAATCAAATCCTCGTGAAGATGCTGTGAAGATTGTCAAAATGAAAAAAAAAAAAAGATTTAGAATATTACATAAACTTAGTTGATAAAACAGAGGCAGGGTTTGAGAGGACTGACTCCAATTTTGAAATAAATTCTACCATGGATAAAATGCTATCAAACAGCATCACACGCTACAGAGAAATCATTCATGAAAGGGAGATGAGGCAAACTTCATTGTCTTATTTTAAGAAATTGCCACAAGAAATCCATCCTTCAGCAGCCACTACCCTGATCAGTCAGCAGCCATCAATATCAAGGCAGGACGTTCTACTAGCAAAAAGATAATAACTCACTGAAAGCGCAGATGACAGTTATCATTTTTTAGCCATAAAGTATTTTTACTTTATTTTTTTTAGCAATAAAATACTTTAAAATTAAGGTATATACATCATTTTTAAGACATAATGTTATTGTACACTTTACAGACTATAGCATAACAAGATCATAAACATTTACATGCACTGGGAAACTAAAAAAAATCATTCAACTCAATTTATTGCAATACTTACTTGATTGTAATGATCTGGAACTGAACCTACAATATCTCTAAGGTATGCCTGTATATCACATTTTATTTATCCATTCATCCATTAATAGACACTAAAGTTATTTCCATGTGTTAGCTATCATAAATAATAGCAACATGCTGGATCATATGGTAGTTTTATTTTCAATTTTTAGAGGAACCTCCATACTTTTCTCCATAGCAGCGGCAAAATTTATATTTCTATCAACATTGAACAAGTGTTCCCTTCTCTTTATACCTTCACCAACACTTATTTTTGTCTTTTTGATTCTAGCCATTCTGACAGGTGTGAAGTGATATCTCATTGTGGTTTTGATTTGCATTTCCCCGATGATGAGTGATGCTGAGCACCTTCTCATGTATCTGTTGGCTCTCTGCATGTCTTTTTGGAAAAATGTCTATTCAGACTCCCCTCCCTTAATTTTTGTGAAGGATATGACTCATATGGTGTGGTTAACACACCACAATATTACACAGAATATTCAGAATCTGCTGATATGATTACTTTCACCAGTGTATTGTGTATTTTCATATACTTTCATGTAACTAATTAGCATCCTTTCATATCAGCTTGAAAAACTCCTTTTAGCATTTCTTCTAAGCCAAGCTGAGTGGTGATAACTCCTTCAGCTTTAGTTTTGGAAAGTCTTTATCTCACCTTTGTTTCTGAAGGACAACTTTCCCACGCAAAGTATTCTTGGTTGGATATTTCTTTCCTTCAGCACTTTGAATATATTTCCCATTCTCTCCCTACCTGAAAGATTTATGATGAAAAATCTGCTGACAGCCTTAAGAGGGGGTTCCCTTATATGAGAGAATTTTTTTTCTCTTGCTACTTTAAAAATTCTCCTTTGCCTTTGGTTTTAGACAACTGTATTATAATATTTCTTAGAGAAAATAATTTTGGATTGAAATTTTGGGGTTGACCTATTAGTTGCATGAAACTGGATATCTAAATCTCTCCCTAGTTTGGAAAGTTCTCAGCCATTATTTCTTCAAATAAGCTTTCTGCTCTTTCCTCCTCCTCTTCTCCTTCTGGAATTTCAATGAAGCATGCATTGTTTCTCTTAATGGGATCCCATAAATCCTGTCTTCATTCCTTTTTATTCTCCTTTCCTTTTCATTCTATAACTGTATAATTTCAAATATTCTGTTTTTGAGTTCACGGATTCCTTCTTTTGTTTAATACAGTCTGATGTTGAAGCTCTTTAATAAATTCTTGAGTTCAGTTATTGTATTCTTCAGTCCCAAAATTTGTTTTTTTTCTCTCAGCAAAACTTCTCATTTTGTTTTTGTATTATTTTCCTGATTTTGTTAAATTGTTTATGTGTGTCCTTTTGTAGATCTCTGAGCTCTCCCAGTATTTTTTTCATGGATAGCAAAAAATTGCTGATCTTTGTGAGAGGAGAGAGACTGGGGGCTCATCTCTACCATCTTGGTGACATCACTTCTCCAAGCCATCTTTCAAATAACACTAAACCACTTCATGGGTAGTGTGAGTATCTTAAAACACAATAATCCTATTTCTTTCCTCTTGTCCTATGTATTTTTCGTGTCATTCCTTTCATTTATATATAAACATACATAAACATGTATATGTTGGATGACATATATATATGCATATATATTTAATATATATAAGCACCCACAATTGAATACATCGTTGCTATTATTTAATTTAATTAAGTACTTTATTTTTGTTGTTATTATTTTAAACAGTTACCTATTAGGGCAATTAAAAATAAAACCAAAGTTTTTATTTTACCTTTCCCTTATTCTTCCTTCAATGCTCTTCCTTTAAACATATCTAAGTTTCTAACCTATATTATTTTCTTTCTAAAGAATTTCTTTTACTATATTTTGAAAGATAGGTCTACTGGCAACAAATTCCCTCAATTTTTGTCCAAGAAAGTATTTCCTCTTCTCTTTTGAAGGATAATTTACAGGGTACAGAATCCCTGTTTATAGGGGTTTTTTTCTTTCAACATTTTGTTTCTCTACATTTTCTTCTTTACGTGGTCTCTAAAAAGTCTGATGTAATTATTATTTTTGTTCCTCTACAGGCAGGGAGCTATTCTCCTTTGGCTTCTTTCAGGAATTTTTTTTATCCTCGATTTTCTGTAATTTGAAAATGTTATGCCTAGGTATACTTTTTCTTTGCATTAAGCTGTTTAGAATCTGCTGGGCTTTCTGATAGTGGTTTAGTGTCTGACTTTAATATGGGGCAAATTCTTAGTCATTATTGCTTCAAATATTTCTTTACCTCCTTTCTCTTTTTCTTTTCCTTCTGGTATTCCTATTATATATAGATGTCACTTTTGTAACATATATATATATATATATATACATATACACATATATATGCATATATATATAAACTTTTACATATATATCTAACTTTTGTAATTGTCCTATGTTCTCTTTTATATACATAAAATATGTATTTTATAGATATGTAAATTCCCTTCTATATATATATATATATATAAACGTTTTTTCTGAGATTTTATTTATTTGACAGACAGAGATCACAAGTAGGCAGAGAGGCAGGTAGAGAAAGAGGAAGGGAAGCAGGCCCCCTCCTTAGCAGAGAGCCCAATGTGGGGCTCTATCCCAGGACCCCGGGATCATGACCTGAGCTGAAAGTAGAGGCTTTAATCCACTGAGCCACCCAGGTGCCCCAAAACTTATATATAAATGTAACTTTTGTAATTATCCTACATTCCTTGGATATTCTGTCCTTTGTTTCTTGTTTTCAGTCTTTTTTCTCTTTACTTTCAGTTTTCTGCTGGTTTGTTTTTTTTTTTTTTTTGAGTCTCTTATCTTTCCTTTTTAGTTTTGTTTTTCAGCTCAGAGATTCTTTTTTTTTAAAAAGATTTTATTTATTTGACAGACAGAGATCACAAGTAGTCAGAAAGGCAGGCAGAGAGATAGGAGGAAGCAGGCTCCCTGCCGAGCAGAGAGCCCAATGCGGGGCTCCATCCCAGGACCCTGGGATCATGACCTGAGCTGAAGGCAGATGCTTTAACCCACTGAGCCACCCAGGCACCCCCAGTTCAGAGACTCTTTTTTCTGCAATGTTCAATCTAGTAATAAACCTTCTAAACACAATCTTCATTTCTGTTGCAATATTTTTCATTGCTACCATTACTTTTTGATCCTTTCTTGAGATTATCATCTCTCTGCTTACATTATGCATCTGCTGTTGCATGCTGTCTACTTTATTCATTAGCACCCTTAGCATATTAATCATGGTTGTTTTAAATTCTTTGATAATTCCAACTCACCTGCCATTACTGGTTCTGATGCTTTCTTTTTCTCTTGAAGCATGTTTTTTGTCTTTTAGTATGCTTTGCAATTTTTTTCTTGATTGCTTAATATGATATACTGGATAAAAAGAACTGCTATAAATGGGCCTTCAGTAACAGAGTGGTAAGGGGTGGGGGAAGGGGAAGCATTCTGTAAGTCTTATGATTAGGTTTCAATCTTTTAGTGAGACTGTGCCTCTGGACTGTAAACTTGACAAATGTTTCTTAGTTTTTTTCTATCCCCTTAGGTGGGACAGGACCTCTATAGTGAGCTGGAGCTTAGTATTTCCCTTCTTCTACATGTCAGAAAATGTACATTCTCTATAAGATGGCAATTCAACTGGTAGGTATCTGGCTAAGGGAAACTCTCAAATGCATATAGACACAAGGAAATTCCTACAAGGATATACATGGCAAAATATTTCTGTAATAGCAAAATACGATGACAACAATAACAACAAGAAGTAACACACAAACAAAACAACAGAAGTCCACAAAAAATAGATGGTAAAACAGGCATAAAATTACCTTGTATAAAGGAATCAAGATATTTAAGTAAGGGCCATACATATCTACATGCGCAAATTTTATAGCCCCAAAAAGCAAGTGGCACAAATATCCTCAAAATTACTTCTGTAAATATTAAACACACCCCAAGCAACACTAACTACACAGATAGAAAAAGTGTGAATACACAGACAGGAAACATAACCTACACTTTAAGGTAATGGTTACCTCTCTGGAGGAAGAACTTAGAGAACGCCATTGAGGAGGCATGCCAAAGAAGCTTCTGAGCCCAAAATACTTAATTTCTTTAAAAAAAGAAAATGAACTGAAGCAAGTATGACAAAATGTTAACACTGAATGCATCCTCCCATAGAGGACAGATGGGTGATTTTTATATTATCACCTACATTGCTTTTGTACATCAGAAACAGTGCATAGAAAGACAAGAGAAGTTACATCATCCTTGCTCTGAAAGTGTGTCAGTTATGGACTATACTATGAGGTGCTGTAAATGTCAAAGTAGAGTCTATTTTTTTTTTAATTTCCCAAAATACTTGACCTTAGGTCAAGTATTTTTTTCCTTGTTTTTTCAAGGAAAGTCTTGTGGGATGACAACTATCAGAGCACATTTGAGAAGCACTGCCTTATTATTAGTGGCAGATACCATCAGGAAACATTAAATGTCATTAGTCACAACACACAAATGAAGACACAGACTTAAGCTTCTTAAGTTGGGACTATCATACCCAACCTTGAGGTTTCCTCTTTGCCCACTTTGTCCTAATTTGATGGTTGAAATCAGGCAATTTAGATATGTAGATAGTTCAAAGTCAGGACTGTTAGGGATCCTCAATATCACTACTAATGTCAGAGGTTCATTAAAAGGACTCATGTAAAAAAAACTCATAGAACTCAGTATATAGTTGCACTCAGGACTAAGATCTACCACAGCAGTGCAGAAAGGATACAGGGCCAGAACTTAAAGGGGGCATACGCAGGTGGAGTTTGGAGGAATCGATGGGCAGGGCTTCTTATGCTCTCTGCCTCCCATGAAGGCTCACACAGAACATCCTCTTTCCCCAGCAATGAAAATGCAGCAACATGTGTGATGCTTCTGGTCAGGGAAGCCCTTTGATACTTATTTTAGGATTTTTACTGGAGGCTTGTCACAAAGACACCCTCTGCTTATCAAGTAGCAAAAGTCCAGACTTGCAGGAGGAAGACAAGTACATTGTGCAAACAGTGTAAACATAATAGACACCCTTATCAATTAGGGAGTGTTAAGAACTCTTCTGATTCTGGTTCAAGGTAAGACTGAAACAATAATAGTATCTGTTGAAGAATTTAGTGATATATGGAGAAGCATAATCTCCACTAAAAACTCAGCAGACAGCCT
The DNA here is from genome assembly GCA_003697995.1 of Taxidea taxus jeffersonii. Classification (NCBI taxonomy): domain Eukaryota; kingdom Metazoa; phylum Chordata; class Mammalia; order Carnivora; family Mustelidae; genus Taxidea; species Taxidea taxus. The sequence goes on from ML095670.1 coordinate 52,082, forward strand.
TCTTACACAATATTTATAACAATAAATATACTCATATAAATTCATGCTTTCCTTGGATAGTTCTTAGTTTTCAATGTTTAATTTTACTTGACATAATTCAAAGAAATAGGGCAAAGGGTAAGAAAAGGCTTTTTGGTTATTTTTCTAGATGGAAACAGATATATACTGGAGAACTCCAGGAGCAACTAATGTATTTCAGTCACAGAGCCCAAACATGACTTCATTTGTTCATCCTAACATTTCACATTTTAGCGAGTAGGTTTCTTTACTTAATTTTAATTTTAAAACTTTCCAAATCAAACTTTACATACTATGTTCTTAAAAGAAAATTTCAGCATTGTTAAAATTCAACTTTATTTTTCTTCTTTCAGAAGTAGGTTAAATTTCAAACAAATTGACTTTCTTGCTTCTAGGGTTGTCTTTCTACCACTTTCTTAAAAAATAAAAATTGTTGGGGCACCTGGGTGGCTCAGTGGGTTAAACCTCTGCCTTCGGCTCAGGCTATGATCCCAGGGTCCTGGGATTGAGCCCCGCACTGGGCTCTCTGCTCAGCGGGGAGCCTGCTTCCTCCTCTCTCTGCCTGCCTCTCTGCCTACTTGTGATCTCTGTCAATAAAAAAAAAAAACTTTAAAAAACTTTAAAAAATTGTTATTTCAATGTTATATAATATTATATATTAATGAATTATTAAGTAATGACTTGATAGAAGGACAATTACCTTTAAATTATACCATATTCCCATGGATTAAAGAGATTATAAAAAATGAGACCATAAAGATGTAGAGGTAGTTCTTCTTTTCCTCTTCCTTTTCCCTTCTTTTCCAGAACAACTCAGTCATAAAGCCATTAGGTAGAGACAAGCAGGAGAGGCATGTGCACCAGGAGAGGGAAGGCCATGGTGGCTCGGAGTAAGGTAAGATAAGCATCTGCATAGGAGGGAGGTCCACCACGGGTGATGGAGACTGAACAGGGTGAATAGGGCTCATACATGAGAGTGGACTGGCTCAGGATGTCACAGACTGGGTAGGATGAAGAGGGAGTCCACATATTGACATCCAGCTACAGTAGCCTTGTAGTCCCAGTGGGGTAAGGAAGTAGTTATGAAAGAAGTGCTGGTGATGGCGAAGGGAAATTGGTGCATATAAGGAAATGATCAAATAAGTGAAAGTTTAAGGATAATGATATCCAGGAAGAAAATGAGATGAATATTGTAGTGAAGGATTGAATTGGAGGTGTCGGTGTGAAGTAATAGTTTTCAGTATTGTAGATATACATGGATATAAACACAGATACATAAATGTTTATGTGCCTATACGTGTGTGTATATATCTATGTGTATGTGTGTGTGCAAATATTCCCTACCTCTGTCCAAATAGAGGGAATGGGAGCAGCAACACCATAATGTTAATAATTGCATGAAGCATGCAGATTTTGGTTTCCAAATACTATTCTCCCTTAATGGAATCAGGGTTCCTTGGAAGAATGGCTGATTCTAAAACTGGGAAAGAGAAAGTGCAAATGAACTTGGAACATCTTATTGTAGCATGAATAAGTACTCAAAGAATTATGGGTGACATGTCAAAAGGACAGAGAAGTCAGCTTACAGGGAGCCAAGCCTTAGAGTACCTTGCTAAGAAATACAATTCCTGTCTTTTGCTTAATCTTCTATCAGGTTGTATATGAGTTTATCATATAGCTTTTTCTGATTCTTTACCTATTCTGTTAACTAATCCTTTCTGGGATATATCTGTGGAAAATATATTTCCTCATTTTTGGCTTATCTGGTCATCGTCTTTAAGTCATATTTTGTCTTTTGGGTTTTAAAAAATTTTTTAATTTAAATTCCCATTATTTAAAATACAATGTAATATTAGTTTCAGGTGTAGAATATAGTGATATGAGTGGAAAATGTCTTCTTATTTGTGGCTTACCTGGTCACTGTCTTTAAGGTATCTTTTGATGAACAGTCATTATTAATTTTAATAGAGCTGAATTTGTCAATTTTTTCCTTTATGGTATGTGCTTTGTGGGCCTTGTTTTATGTTTTTCTACCCCACATTATAAAGATCACGTGCTACATTGTCTTCTAAAGATGAAAAACTTCACCTTTTACAATTTGGTCTCTAATCCACATATGATGTTTGTTTATGTATGGAGTGATACAGAGAGACAATTCCTTTATTTGCCTATGGGTAACCAATCATTGCGTCACCATTTACTATCCTAAGGAACAGTCATTTCTTTTCCCACCTGAGTATTCTAACCCAATACCAGTACCAAGCTGCCATAATTATTATAACCTTGTGATAAATCTTTTTTTTAAAGATTTTATTTATTTGACAGAGAGAGAAAGATCACTAGTAGGCAGAGAGGCAGGCAGAGAAAGGGGGAAGCAGGCTCCCCACTGAGCACAGAGCCCAATGTGGGGCTCGATCCCAGGACCCTGAGATCATGACCTGAGCTGAAGGCAGAGGCTTAACCCACTGAGCCACCCTGGCACCCAACCTTATGATACATCTTAATATCCAGTAAAGAAAAAAAGAACTCTCTTGAAACCTCAACTCCCAGACATTAGCCAAGGGCCAAGTTTTTAAGCAGGCCTTCCTAAGGATACCAGTCTCAGGTCCGTTATGCTAACTTTTCTCTGCAGAGGACAATCAGCAGAGACCTCAGATAATGGAATCAGGTATTAAAGAATCTGACGGGAGAGAATGATAAGCTGAAGCCAAAAAGCTGAAACCTACTAAGGAAAATGAGAGCTTTGCATTAAAGTCCGTAAGACTGATTACTAGAGAAGACCCAGCTTGACAGCAATTAATGTGAAAAAAAACCACAAGAGTTTACTTCTTAATATGAATTAACAGTGTTAACTGAGCCATCGGAAAAACTAATGGAATCTTATTATAAATTAATAGGAGTGTCATGTCCAAATTAATGGACTGAGAACTCCCATGGTATTCTGAAATGATCAGACATCATTTGGAAAATGGGTGCATTTCTAAGGTTCTTATGAAATATGAAAAAATAAGAGCAGTACAATGGGTAGTGTGGATTGCTACGGTGACACTGATATGTGAGCAGTCTTAACATTTTTGAAATGAGGTTTTGAAAATTTTTTAAATGAGTCATAGTTATTTTCTTTTGCTCCATTTGGCAGAAATGAGAACAAGAATGACAGCTTTAGGGAAGCAGAGGCAGAGACAATATAAAAAGGAATTAGAGGAGCCCAACTCTGGAATTCGCTGACTCAGGCAAGAATGTGTTTCCCAATAATGGAAGCATTCACATAGCTGAAGGGACATGTATCTCTATACTGGATAAGACCCTGAAATAGAAGACCTATAAAGTCTCTTTCCACTCAAAAATTCTTAACCCTATGGTTTTATTGATTTAGACATTTTTCATTGTACCTATGGCTTAGATGCTGCTGAATTGAAAGTCAAAGTAAAAGCAAGAGTGATCTTTGCCCAGTGTCTCTGATTTCAACTCTGAGTGTTGCAGCAAGAACCATGGGTACACTCACAAGCGCTGAGGGCTCATTTCATAACATTTCCTCATAGACACAAGGCCCTAAATATGGAGACAAAAACGTCACAGTAGTGTTTTTTTTCTTTTTGAGAGAGAAAGTGCATGAGTGGGGAGAGGGGGTGGGGTGGAGAATCTTAAGCAGTTTCCATGCCTCCAGTGCAGAGCCCAACACAGGGCTCAGTCTCCCAATCCTGAGATTATGACCTGGGCTGAAATCAAGAGTCAGATGCTTAATCAAATGAGCCACCGAGGCACCCCTTCACCTATAGAACTAATCCTCAAGGATTATATGACAAACATCAAAACTCTACTTCAATGAGGGAACGTATTAGATTTTAGATATGATTTCAATAAACGTCAGGAAATGCCATAGTATCAACTGGCCAGAATCCCTCCCATTCTACCATTAAAAATCAGTTTGTCTGCATCTTAAAAATATGTTGATTTTCATAAAACTCATACTAAAAAGAAACATCCAGGACTTCCAGGGATGATGGTGAATTAGGAGGATCCTAGGCTCACCTTGTCCCATGTTATACCTAGATAACATCCACATCAGAATAAATAAACCAGAAAATGACCCAAAGACTGGCAGAATAGGCTTTCCACAGCTAGATGAAAGAAGTGGCCACACTGAAGAGGGTAGGAAGGTCAGGAGAGGAGACTTGTCAAGGGCCAAACTGACATGGGGGACTGTTGGTGGGAGGGAGGGAAACCACAGGTGTGAGAGGAGAGAGGAGAAGATCTCACCCCAGGCACGGGGACCTAAACTGGAAAAACAAATCCCCATAATATTTGGCTTTGAAAACCACAGGGACCTAATATGTGAGTTCTTACAACCAATGGAGCTTAACAGCAGAAACTTTAAAAATCAATGGCTCTGCTCTGGGAGAACCAGAAGGCAACAGGAAACTGATTCGCCACTCTTACAGAGAAAGCACAACAAACAGTTTTGCTGAGATTAAGCACAGAAGCAGCAATTTGAAAAATGCCTGGGGTATAGGGGAAAGAAATTCATTTAGCAATCTCAGAGCCTGTACTAGAGGGGCAGGGATTGTTGGAAGATATCCCCAAGAACAAAAGGGCTAGAGGGTACCATTTCCCTCCCCTTCCCATTAGCCTAGATACATGGACACCAGCTAGGACTGACACAGTGCCAACACTCCCCACATATCTTGCTAACACTCCTGCCCTCACATGTTTTTGAAGATCTGCCTCCTATGAACCAGCCAGCCTCAGCAGTTTTTCCCATGTGGCTGCAGTTCAGCTCCCACAGTACACCAGCATGGGACTTGCTGGCACCACACAACCCACTCCCATGTTCTCCTGGAGACCTGACCCCTCTAATACACCCTTGCCCAGAGCCCAATCAAAGCAGGCCCATAGGCCTGACAGGGAGCAAGCTGCCCCAACAGGGGCCAGCAGCACTCCAAAGTCACTCCTTCTCAAGGGAAAGGAGACAATAACCTCACAAACCAGTCCAATTGTAGCTTCACCAGTGGGTTTGGAACAGACATCTTGCTTAACTGTAGACTCTATCCACCAGCAAAAGCTTCTCAGGGAACAACACAGGGAGGAGCACCCTGTAGTTCTGTGATACTGGAGCTGTGGCAAACACTTGTTCTAACTCAACTCAAGCCCAAGGTTGTTCCAGACTGGCCCATTAACAATATAGAGACCAAACCCTGCTTGCAACAGGGAAAGAAAGCCATTTCAAATGAACGGACTAAAGACAAACACAGCTCAGCCACAACAATAAGGTGCACACAACACACAGAAGACACTCCAAAAGAACCAGGGTATGGTGAAAAGGGCACATTGCACTGCAGGGCACTATGGGACCACTTCTTCACAAGAACAGAATTTTCAAGAGCAGGAGATAAACCTGACGTTCCTAACACAGTAAGTTAGACAAAATGAGAAGATAGAGGAATACGTCCCAAATGAAAGAACAGAACAAAATCACAGCATAAGAGCTAAACAAAATGGAGATAAGAAGAGAGCAAGAGAAGAAACAGAGAAGAACTAGAAGAGTAACCATACAATAAGGAACAAAATGGCAATAAACACGCACCCATCAGAAATTACTTTGATGAAAATGGACTAAGTGTTCCAGTCAAAGGACATAGGGTGATAGAATGGATGAAAAAATCAAGCCCATCTGTATGCTGCCTATAAGAGACTCATTTCAGACAGAAAGACACAGGCAGATTGAAAGTAAAGGGGTGGAAAACAATTTATCATGCAAATTGATGTGAAAACAAAGCCAAGGTAGAAATACTTACATCAGAAAAAACTGACTTTAAAACAAAAACTCTAATAAGAGATGAAGAAGGACTTATATAATCATAAAGGGAACAATCAAGAACAATATCAATCAAGAACAATCAAGAACATATAACAACTATAAATATTTATGCACCCAACATAGGAGCACCAAAATCCATAAAGCCACTAATAACAAATGTAAAGGAAGTAATCAATAGTAATACAATAAAGTAGGGGGTATTAACATCTCACTTATATCAATGGATAGAACATCCAAACAGAAAATTAACAAGTCAACATGGACCAGGTGGATCTAACAGATATATTGAGAACATTTCATACTAAAACAGTGAAACACACATTCTTTTCAAGTACACATGGAACATTCTCCAGAATAGATCACATGTTAGGCCACAAAACAAATCTCAACAAATTAAAAAAGATTGAGGTCATACCATGTATCTTTTCAGACCATAACACAATGAACTAGAAATCAACCACAAGAAAAAAATCTGGAAAGAACACAAATACATGCAGGTAAAATAACATGTTACTAAACAACAAATGGGTCAACCAAGACATCAAAGATGAAAACAAGAAAATACACAGAGACAAAGGAAAATAAATACACAATTTGTGTACTTAGAAAAAAGAGAACAAACAAAATCCAAGACAGCAGAAGGAAGAAAATAATAAAAATTAGAGCAGAACTAAATCATATAGGAGCTAAAACAATAATAGAACAGAGCAATGAAACCAGGAGCTGGTTCTGTGAAAAGATAACAAAACTGGTAAACCTTTAGCTAGACCAATAAGAAAAAAAAAAGACTCAAACAAAATGAGAAGTAAAAAGGAGAAAAAATAACTGACACAACAAAAATACAAAGGATTATAAGAGAATATTATGAAAGATTATAAGCCAGCAAATTGGATAATGTAGAAGAAAACTCACAGAAACATACAATCTCCCAAAATTGAAACAGGAAGAAATAGAATATTTGGACAGACCAGTGACCAGAAATGAAATTGAATCAGTAATCAAAAAGCTTCCAAAAGAACAAAAGTCCAGGACTAGATGGCTTCACAGGTGAATTCTACTGAACATTTAAAGAAGAGTTAATACCTAGTCTTCTCAAGTTATTCCCAAAACAGAAGAGGATGGAAATCCTCCAAATTCATTCTCGAAGGCCAGCATTACCCTGATACCAAAACCAGACAAAGACATTACAAAAGAAAAGAGAACTTTGCTCCACTATCTCTGATGAACATAGATGTAAAAATCCTCAACAAAATATTAGCAAACCAAATCCAGCAATAAATTAATAAAGTCACTCACCACAATCAAGTGGGATTCATTCCTGGGGTGGGAGGGTGGTTCAATATTTGCAAATCAATCAACATGATACACCACATCAAGAGAAAGGATAAAAACCATATGATCATTTCAATAGATGCAGAAAAAAGCATTTGACAAAGTATAACATCCATTCATGATAAAAAACCTCAACAAAGTAGGTTTAGCGGGAACATATCTCAACATAATAAAGTCCATCTATGAAAAACCCACAGTAAACATCATATTCAATGGTGGAAAACTGAGAGCTTTTCCCTTAAGGTCAGGCACAAGACAGGGATGTCCACTCTCACCACTTTTATTCAACATAGTATTGGAAGTCTTAGCCCCAGCAATCAGATAACAAAAATGAATAAAAAGCATCCAAATTAGCATGGAAGAAGTAGAAATTTCACTATTTGCAGATGATCTGATACTATATAGAAAACCTGAAAGACTCCACCAAAAATCTATTAGAACAGATAAATAAATTCAGTAAGGTCACAGGATACAAAATCAATGTACAGGAATCCACTGCATTGCTATACATTAATAATGAAACAACAGAAAGAGAAATTAAGAAAACAATCCCATCTACAACTGCACCAAAGATAATAAAGTATCTAGAAATAAAATTAACCAAGGAAGTAAAAGACCTGTGCTCTGAAAAACTATACAACATCAATGAAAGAAATTGAAGACAATCCAAACAAATGTAAAAACATTCTAGGATCATGGATTTGGAGAAAAAGTATTGTCAAAGTATCCATGCTATCCACAACAATGTGCAGATTTAATGTAATCCCTATCAAAATACCAATAGCATTTTTCACAGAACTAGAACAAACAATACTAAAATTTGTATGGAACCACAAAAGACCCTGAATAGTCAAAGAAATCTTGAAAAGGAAGAACAAAATAGGAGGTATCATAATCCCAGATTTCAAGATATACTACAAGGCTGTAGCAGTCAAAACAGGATGGTACTGGCATAAAAACAGACACATAAATCAATGGAACATAATAAAGAGCCCAGAAATAAACCCATAATTATACGGTCAATTAATTTTCAGCAAAGGAAGCAAGAATATGCAATGGAAAAAAGTCTCTTAAACTACTGGTACTGGGAAAACTGGACAGCTACATGAAAAAGAACAAAGCTCTACCACTTTCTTACACTATGTGTGAAATTAAACTAAAAAATGGATTAAAGACCTAAATGTGAGACCTGAAACCATGGAAATTGTAGAAGAGAGCATAAGCAGTAATTTTTGACATCAGCTGTAGCAACATTTTTCTAGATGGGTCTCCTGAAGAAAGGGAAATAAAAGCAAAAATAAATTATTTGACTTCATTAAAATAAAAGCTTCTGCATAGCAAAGGAAACAATCAATAAAACTAAAAGGCAACTTATTGATGGGAGAAGATATATATGATAAAGGATTAGTATCCAGAATATATAAAGAACCAATACAATTCAACACTAAGAAAACAAATAACCCAATTAAAAATGGGCAGAAGACATGAAAAGACATTTTCCAAAGAAGATACCCAGATGGCCAACAGACACATGAAAAGATGCTCAACATCACTTATCATCAGGGAAGTGCAAATCAAAACCACAATGAGATATCACCTCACACCTATTAGAAAGGCTAAAATAAAAAACACAAGAAATAACTAGTACTGGTTAGGATGTGGAGGAAAAGGAACCCTCTTGCACTGCTGGTAGGAATGCAAACTGGTACAGATACTGTGGAAAACAGTACGGAGTTTCCTTAAAACATTAAAAATAGAATTACCATTGGATCTAGTAATTCCAATACTGGGAATTTACACAAAGAATATGAAAACACTAATTCAAAAAGATATATGCACCCCTATGTTTATTGCAGGATGATTTACAATAGTCAAATTATGGAAGCAATCCAAGTTCATCAACAGATGAATGGGTAAAGAAGATATGATGTGTGTTGGAATATTACTCAGCCATAAAAAACAATGAACTCTTACCATTTGCAACAACATGGATAGATCTAGAGGATATAAATGCTAAGTGAAACATCAGAGAAAGACAAGCACCATATGATTTCACTCATATGTGGAATTTAAGAACTAAAACAAATGAACAAAGAAAACAACAACAACAACAAAACCCAGACTCTTTATATAAAGAATAAACTGTGGTTACCAGAGATGAGGTTGGTGGGGAGGGCAGTGAAATAGGTGAAGGGATTTAAAAAATAAATAAATAAATAAAATAAATGTCTGTATAGTTGTCCATTGTATGATTTATTTTAATATATTTACCAAACCTATATTATTTGACACTTAATACTATATATTAGCACATGAAATTTGGACTATTCCAGAAAATCAAGGCTATATGGATAACATTTGTGTTTTGTTTCATGCTTTGCTTTATCTCAGAGACATTAGTAGTAAATTTTCAGAGTTAAAGGAGGACATAATTTTTAAAGCCAGTAATCCCAGGCAAAGAACATATTACTCTCTGGAATATCTCATTAGGGCCACTTCTACTTAGTGTTTGATGAAAAAGCTTAGAAAATTGATTCAAGTGACTGACTAGTGGAAACAGGCTTAGGAAACGTTAAGCATCTATGATTTCTTCATTTAAACAAGGCCTTGGTTGGACTCCAGAGGGAAAGCAAGTCATCTTTTAAAATGCAGCTGATGTAAAGAAGTAAAGAAATGGTATAATAAAATACCTGCATTTGTTGGCCTTAGTTGAGCTTGAAGGATCAAGCAAATGACCCATATGAGTGGGACAGAGATCCCATTGTCTTTACTAGTACGAGCACGTGTTGTAACATGGTTTTCACATTTAAAAAGGTAGTGTAAAAAAAATTAGTTTTAGCTAATATCATGTGAATTAGAGTTCTCTAAACTTTTTGTCTCATGTAAAAAAATACTGAGTTGCATAAAAAAAATACCGAGTTTGGGGTGTGGTGCATAAGCAATGAATCTTGGAACACTGAAAAAATTAAATTAAATTAAAAAAAAATACTGAGCTTGTATCAGTAAGAAAAAATGAGTTATGTCTTCATCATGTATATGTGTATTTTATTTATTTATATTCTTAACTCCCTTAACTTAACTCTTATTCAAACTTACTTCCTTGAAACAACTAAAACCCTAGTCACAACCAGCTCTCCACCTATTCTGCAGCTGCGCCCTGTTAATGCATTTGGCTGGAGTAAAACCCACACCCATGCAGATGGGTCTCTGTTTAAAATCAAGTTGCAAACCTCCTGTGGGCCCTTGATGCAGCTGGGCCATTAGACTATGTTTCCCTAATCTAGTCATTCCCCCTCAAGTATACCTCAAGCCTTAGTGTGAGATTACATGGGCATCTTGATAAATACGTTTTTTGATCTTGCCATGTAGCACGAGAGCCTATGTTTCTAACAAGCTTTCAGGTAAGGTACAACATTGGAGACCTTTGAAGAGCAAGATTCTAGATGACTATTTTGTACCATAATATCTGTCTTCGAACTTCTAACCCCTCCTCCCCTGCTTCCCCCTAGTGGCTTGGTTTCTGTTGCACTGAGAGTCATAGGGATCAGAAGAGGATTTCACAGACTCCACTACCTTATCTACCCACCTGCCAGCATCTGGACCTTCTCACCTGGTAGATATCTCAAATATAACTTGCTTAAAAATGAACTTCCTTATTTTTAAATTTCATTTTCAAAAATATTTATTTAATTTTAATTTTATGTCATCTTCTTGTGGTATGAACTCTTAACACAAGACCTACCCTCTTAATAGATTTTTTTTTAAGATTTTATTTTTATTTATTTTGTCAGATAGAGAGCAGGAGCGAGCACAGGCAGACAGAGTGGCAGGCAGAGGCAGAGGGAGAAGCAAGCTCCCTGCCGAGCAAGGAGCCCGATGTGGGACTCCATCCCAGGATGCTGGGATCATGACCTGAGCCGAAGGCAGCTGCTTAACCAACTGAGCCACCCAGGCATCCCTCTCTTAATAGATTTTTAAGTGTACAATGCAATACTGTTATCTATATGCACAATGTTGCACAGCATATCTCTAGAAATTATTCATCTTGCATAACTGAAATTTTATACCCATTGATTTCCAACTCTAAATTTTTCCCCCCTCCTAGCCCCTAGCAACTGCCACTCTATTCTTCAGTTCTATAAGTTTTACCATTTTAGACACCCTATACAAGTATAATTATGCAATAGATACCTTCCCATGCCTGGCTTATTTTACATAGTATAATGTCCTCCAGGTTTATCACTGTTGTCCAATATTACTGAATTTCTTACCTTTTAAGGCTGAATAATATTCTGTGGCAGGTATGTAACACATTTCTAAAAATATATTCATCTGTAGATGGACATTTATGTTTTTTCTACATCTTCGTTACTGTGAATAGTTCTGTAATGAGCATAAAAATGCTAGTATCTCCTCCAGTTCCTGATTTCAATTCTACTGAACAAATACACAGAATTTGGATTGCTATAACATTTGGTAGTTCTATTTTGAATGTTTTGAGGAACATTCACATTATTTTCCATAGAAGCTGCACCATTTTCCATTCCCACCAAGTATATGAGTTGCAATTTACCCACGTCCTTGTCAACATTGTTGTCTTTTTTAAAATTTTAATTATCACTGATAATTAGTGACATTGAGTATTTTTTCATAAACCTATTAGCTATTTGTATATATTAGTTGGGGAAATGTCCATTCAAATCTTCTGCCCATCTTTAAGTCTGATTGTTAATTTTCTCGAATTGTAGGAGTTCCATATATACATTCGGAATAATTGCTTATCTGATATATGGTTTGCAAATGTTTTCTCCCATTCTGCAGGTCACCTATTCATTCTGTTGATTGTTTCTTTTGCTGTGTGGGGTTTTCAGTTTGATATCGTCTCACTTGTCTATCTTTGTTTTTGTTGCTTATGCTTTTGTTGTTCCATCCATGAATTTGTTGCCAAGAGCAATGCCATAAAGCTTTTCCCCTATCTTTTCTTCTAGGAGTTTTCCAGTTTTGGAAATAGGCAGCCTGAACAGGCCCATAACTGGTGGGGAGGCTGAAACAGTAATCAAAAATCTCCGAAGAAAGGAAAGCCCAGGGCTGGAAGGCTTTGCTGATAAATTCTACCACACGTTCAAAGAAGATACAACACCAAGTCTTATCAATCGCTTCCAGTGAACTGGAGATGATAGAATACGTCTAAACTCATTTTATGAGGCTAGCATTACCCTGATAAATCCAGAAAAAGATGCCAGAAGAGAGAAAAACTGGAGATCAATATCCTTGATGTATATGGATGTAAGAATCATGGACCAATACTAGCAAGCTGAATTTAATAGTATATTAAAAGGATCATACACCATGAACAAGAGGGATTTTTTTCCTGCAATACAAGGACGTTTCCACATATGAAAATCAATTAAATTAAAGAGGTGATTAAGTTAAAATGAGGATGTTAAGAGTGGGTTTAATCTAATGTTACTGGTTTTCTTGTAAGAAGAGGAAATTTGGATACACAGAGACCTCAGGGATAGGCATGCATAGAGGAAACACCATGTGAAGACATGGCAAGAAAGTGGTCATCTGCAATCCAAGGAGTGAAGCCTCAAAAGAAACCAACCATGCTAACCCCTTGATCTTGGACCTCCAGCCTCCGAAACTGGGAGAAAATAAATTTCTATTGTTTAAGCCGTCCAGCTTACAGTGTTTTGTTATAGCAGTCCTTACAAACAAATACACTTCCAGCTTTGTTTGTCCACAACATCTATTGAAACTCTTCATGATTATGCAAAACATCTGAAGGTATTCTGGATAGAAAAAGTGCAGGAGCTGGGGCTTCACAGCCAGTGCTGCCAGCTGTGATTTAGGCTTAGTAGTCCGTTTGAATATAATGATATTGCATTTATTTTTTTAAAGATTTTATGTATTTATTTGACAGAGAGAGAGAGATCACAAGTAGGCAGAGAGGCAGGCAGAGAGAGAGGTGGAAGCAAGCTCCCTGCGGAGCAGAGAGCCTGATGTGGGGCTCGATTCCAGGACCCTGAGATCATGACCTGAGCCAAAGGTAGAGCCTTAACCCACTGAGCCCCGTAGGCGCCCCATAATATTGCATTTAATAATCAAACTGCTCTTCTAAGGTGTGCATATGAGGAGGAAGATGAGAGATATAGACTAAGGCTGTTGATTCATTGTTGCAAACTGCAACGAATCCGGAACATCAAACACAAAAAGCTAATAGCCATGAGACATACCTGAGAGGGGTCAAGTGTTAATTCTGTCGAAAGTAGGCAAAACCTGTAACACATGTCCTCTTGCAACTTGCAGCTCTCAGCAGGAATCACAAGTTAGGAATGCAATAATCTTTGCAGAAATACAGAGCTGGTCAGCACCTCGATTTCAGGGTCCCATCAGAGGACAAGACCTTTCCCATAAGCCTGTATATGTGAACCAGACAGCCCAGCAGCATCCATGATGTTTTTTATAGTTTAGGGACTCACAGATGAGTATCCAAAATCTGCAACAAAGACCCAGGATCTGATTTTCATTCACTGAGTAAAGCAACTTTGCAGACTTTGTTTCCACACAGCTAGCGCTGAGCCTTGAACAGCCCATGGTACACAACATCAGCTTTTAGTCACGTCCAGGCAATCAAGATCTATGAATTCAGTATTCTTAAAAAGGCTTAGATATTGCAGGGCCAGACTGGCAGCTTCGTCAAATCCAGGTGACAATCAGGGCTTGCCTAAGCCCTGTTAGTCTTGGAGCTGAACTTGACCCACTAAAAAAACGTACAGGCTGGAAAATCATCAGCTTCTAAGGGTCAGACATTTGATTTCATAAGAGCTCACTAACAACTAAAAAACTGCATTCTAAAACTCCAAAACTGTATCTCCATTTGGAGACTGCTTCTCTTTCATGTTGTCTCTCTTTATCCAGAGACCCCAATAGGCAAAAATCATGAAAATTTATTGTTTTCAATGTTGAAAGAGCTTAAATTCCAATCAGCCCACCACTGGCAAGAAGTAAGAATGTTGTGTTTGACTAACCTATTTTTTTAAGCTCTCCCTGAGTGGGATGATCCTCGCAGCATTTATATAATTACAAGCATACAGTATTTCATATCGATTTTATGATACACTCTGATGCAATAGCCATAAACACATTTTAAAAAATTCTTTCCTTTTCTCATTGCAAATTCACTCAACCCCCTAACAAGAAATTCAGATTTATAGGTTTAACATTACAGATGCCTGAGATACAGACTAGAACGTGGTGTGGGAAGGAGCAGCACTTAGCGATTCTGGTAGCAGCTAAGCCAAAGAAATGGCTAGAGTGTTCCCCTTCCTGCTTTTTCCCTCAAAGTTTATCTAAAGCTTTGCTCCAGTCCTGGGAACTGAATTTAACCATTTTCCTCTCATTTGGTGGAAAGAAAAATACAGGCTTTCAACAATTTTGACTGGCCCAAGCTTATCTTTGGAAATGAGGGGGTCCTTTTTCCTGTCACCTGCAGGAAGTACAAAAACCAAAGGCTTTTTACACTTTTTTTTTTCCAGTTAGTTTTCATGAACAAATTAGTCAGAGGATCCAGCAGGTCAACTCTTTTTTTTTTTCTTTCTTTTATTTAAATGATTTTATTTATTTATTTGACACACAGAGAGATCACAAGTAGGCATCGAGGCAGGCAGAGAGAGAGAGGAGGAAGCAGGCTCCCCGCCGAGCAGAGAGACCCACGCGGGGCTCGATCCCAGGACCCTGAGATCATGACCTGAGCCGAAGGCAGAGGCTTAACTCACTGAGCCACCCAGGCACCCCAGGTCAACTCTTCTGATGTTGGATCTATCGCAACAGAGAGCAGCTCAACTGCTGTTTTCATACTAAAGATGACTCCATAGCCACCCAGGGACCAAAGGGTTGTCATCTCCCACTTCTTCATCTTTCCATTTCCCAAACCTTCATCCTTCCATTTCCCAAAATGCTTTTACCATATTTCACTGAGTCAGGGTAATTTGAGGATATCTTACTGTTGCCACCACCATGCTGGGAATTTCCGGGACCACCGCCAGGTCTGATGATTAACAAGGAGGACTCACAGGACACAGTAAATAGTCATACTTAAGGCTATAACTTATTATAAGGAAAAGCTACAATGAAAAATAAGCAAGGGTAAGACACATGGCACAAAGCCAGGAGGAAACCACGACATGGCACAAAGCCAGGAGGAAACCACATGGAAGTTTACAAAAGTTCTCTTCCAATGGATTCACACAGATCACAATTAATTCCTCTAGCAACAAGGTGAGATGACACATGTGAATGCTGTCTCCCAGAAAAGCTCTTTAGAGGCTCTGTGCTCAAAGTTTGTACTGGGATCTGGACATGTAGGTACTCTCTGCTTAGGAAGTACCAAGATTCCATACAAACAGAAAGATCACCTGTGTTCAGCATAAACGATATTGTTTTCACACTTTTGGCACAACGAGGCATTTTTATCAGTTAAGGAAGGGTAGGAACACTCCCAAAATTGAAGTTCTCAGACACTAGTCAAGGTCTAACATTGCAAGGAGATCTGATATAACTCAGTTATGCACAGTAGGTATAACTTACCCAAACAGGGCACTTACTCCTCTCTACCCACTAGCAGAATAAGCCTGATAGAACAATATCTGTATTTAAAGTACATAAGCAGCTTTTACAGGTTAACAAATAATAGTTTCAACTCACCTAATAAAAATCATTACTTCCAACCATGTCAAAACACTTGCTTGAAGTCATATTAGGAATTCGTTTTTCAATAACATTAGAGAGGAATTACATTTTTAATTTTTAAGAATCTTTATTGAAATATAATTCAAAAAACATAAAATCTGCCCATTTAAAGTAAAAAATTCAGTGGTTTTTAGTATACTCACAGAATTATGAAACCATCACCAAAATCTAATTTTAGATCATTTTCATCACCCCAAAAAGCAACCCCTTAGTAGCTGCTCCTCATTCTCCCTGACCCTGGCACTAGGCAACCCCTAATCTATACTCTGCCTCTACAGATTTTCCTATTTTGGAAATTTCATACAAATGTGATTTCTTTAGGCTGGCTTCTTCCAGTTTTGCTTCATTTTCAAAGTTCAGCCATGTTTCAGTATATAGCAATATTTCATTCCTTTTTATCCAAAGTTTCCCATTATATGGATGAATCATATTTTGTTCATACATTCATCAGTTGATGGCATTAGGTTTCTTTCCATTTTTTAATTATTATTGATGCTGCTATAACCATTATGTAGTTTTCATGTGGAAGTATGTTTTTATTTCTCTTGGTAGATATCTAGGAGTTGAATTGCTGGATAATATGTTAACCATATGTTTAACATTTTGAGAAATTGCCACACTGTTTTCCAAAGTGGCTATACTATTTTGTATTCTCACCAGCAATGTACAAGTGTTACAATTATTCAATGTTTTTACTCACACTTTCTTTTTTTATTATAGCCATCTAGTGTATGTAGAGTTGTATCACATTATAGCTTTGATCTTAAATTCCTTTGTGGCTAATAATGCTGAGCATCTTTTTACATAGTTACTGGCCATTTGTAGATCTTCTTTGTTGAATTTTATTTGTCTATTCAAATCCTTTGTCCATTTTAAAATGGAGTTATCTATCTTTTCATTATTGAGTTGCAAAAAGTTATTTTTAAACATATTTTGGATATGTCCTTATCAGATACATGTTTTGTAATATTTTCCACCATTGCATAGATCATCTTTGACTTTCTTAATGGTATTGTTTATAGCCCAAAGTTTCTATTTTTGATGAATTTACATTGCTTTGTTTCTTATGCTTTTGCTATCACATCTAAGACATTTCTTTTCTTTTTTTTTTTTTTTTTTTTTCAAAAACAAGTTCTTTATTTGCTATTGGAAGCCAAGGAAGATTTTATGTCCTTAAGAATGTTGTCAGATTGAAGCAGTTAAAAGAATATATGCACATTTATACGACAAAGTTATAGATATAGATATGATATGGATAGAGGTATCACTGTTAAACTGTGTTAAGAATAACTCAAAGACAGTTTGCCCAGGGCATAGCAAGCAGTTGCTCCTCAAGCTCTCCAGAAAATTGCAGAGGAAAATCCATTTGACATTTTTTCTTTAAGCCACTGAGAAATAAAAGTGGCCAGCAGATGCCACTGTTGTCAGCTGTAAATAATTTTTTACATTTCAAATAAAGGAGACGGGTCATTACAAAAAAAAAAAGAAATAGGTTAAGTAACAAAAATAATCATGTTATCTTAAAAAAAAAACAAGTGACAAAAGTAATGCATAATGGGATCTTTTTGTTTACCTTTGATTAGACACTTGGCAACTAAAAGACATGAACTAAATTATTAGAAAAAATTAAGGAAAACAGTCAGTCTTCCATGCTTAAAAATTAGAAGTTGGTGGGATAACTCATGTTGACTGATGGCTGTATCTGATAGCAAAGATGTACTGTATCCTGATGAGTGACAACAAAGAAACATTAAAAAAAAAAAAAGAACTGTTGTTATTTTGCATTGTAAAACAGTGCTGTATTTATCAAAACTACAATCAATTGTAAATGAGTTGTTACTGCAAATTTATTATGATGTTACTATTTTCTATTTCCATCAATATTTGTACGTATTAAGTCTTTTTAAAATAATTTAAAACATAAATTAAGGCAGACCTACATAGTTTATTCCTTGAGGAAACAATATTCATGGTGGCTATTGTTTATAAGAAGTCATTTTTTAACCCAAGGTTATGATAATTTACTCTTGCTTTCTTCTAAGAGTTTAATAGTTTTAGTTCTTATATTTAGGTTTGTGATCCCCTTTGAGTTAATTTTGTGTGAAGTGTAAGGTAGGGATCCAACTTTATTCATTCATAGGTGGATATTCAGTTGTCTTTGTAATATTTTTTGAAAAGACTCCTTCCCCAATCAAATGGTTGGCACTGTTGCTTAAAATCAATTAACCATAAAAGTAAGTTTATTTCTGGACTTTCAGTAGTATTAATTTGATCTATATGAGTATCTTCATGCCAGCACCACACTGTCTTGATTACTGAAGCTTTTTACTAAGTATTAAAATTTCAAGATTGTTTTGTGTAGTCTGAGTTCTTTGCATTTCCATATGAGTTTTAGAATTAGGATACATCTTGATTCCTACAAAAAGGTGGCTGGGATATTGATAGGGATTGCATTGAATCTATAGATTAATTTGTGGAGCACTGCAACTTAATCTTAAGTCTTTATATCCATGAACATGGCATATCTCTATATCTACTTAGGTATTCTTTAATGACTTTTGACAATGTTTTATAGTTTTTAGTGTATAATTTTATACTTCTTTTGTTACATTTATTTCTAGGTATTTTATTACTTTTGATGTTACTATAATTGAAATTTTAACATTTCTTTCTCAGATTGCTTATTACTAGGGTATGGAAATACAATTGATTTTGGTAGATTAATCCTGAACACTGCAGACTTGCTGAAAT
The DNA here is from genome assembly GCA_003697995.1 of Taxidea taxus jeffersonii. Classification (NCBI taxonomy): domain Eukaryota; kingdom Metazoa; phylum Chordata; class Mammalia; order Carnivora; family Mustelidae; genus Taxidea; species Taxidea taxus. The sequence goes on from ML095670.1 coordinate 70,755, forward strand.
CACTTATTATTTTTAATAGGTTCTTAGTAGATTCCTTAGGAATGTCTATTTACATGATTGTCATTCACAAATACAGATAGGCTTATTTCTTCCTTTCCAAATGAGATGTCTTTTTTTTTCTTTCTTGCCTAATTACTTTGTCAAGACCCTCTTGCAAAATGCTGAATGGAAGTGGTGAGAGCAGAAATCCTATTCCTGTTTCTGATCTTAAGGGAGAAGCATCCAGTCTTCCTCAGTTAAGCCTGATGTCATCTGTGGGTTTTTCTTAGATACACCCTTTATCAGGTTAAAGAAGTTCCTTTGTATGCTTAGTTTGTTAAGTGTTTGTTCTGCTTTTGTTTTATAAGGAAAGACTGTTGCATTTTGCCCTTCCCACATAGTGAGAAAAATCACATGTATTTTGTGCTTTATTTTACTAATATAGTGTATTATGCTGGTTGATTTTCAGACGTCAACCCAACTTTGCATTTCTGGGATTAATCCCAAATGATCATGAAGTATAATTCTTTTTCCATGTTGCTAGATTCAGTTTGCTAGGATTTTGTTAAAGATTTTTTCATCTATATTCATAAACAATAATGATTTATAGTTTCCTGTCCTTGTGATATCTTTTTCTAATTCTGGCACTGTAGCACTTAAAAATTTCCCACTTTATATAGGTCATTCTATTAATTATTAATTTTCATCTTCCTCAGTATCACTCCACTTCTTGTATCTCTAGGTACAAAAGCTTGAGAGAGGGAAAGAGAGAGAGAGAGAGAGAGAGAGAAAGAGAGAAACTGATAGTGAAGGAAAGAGAATGTAAATGAAGGGAAAAAAGATAATATATAGTCCCAGATATGCAAGGCATATAAGATATATCTCTAAGTAATCTTTACTAGTTACATTCAGTTTTGTGTCCTTATCAACAGCTCTTTTACCAGTGACTTAAGCTCTCCAGAACTCTCTGAATTCTGTTTCATCAAAAGAGAGGAGGTTGGCCATAGCCTATTCTCTCTGTCTTACACAGCTCCATCTCTAGCCCATGCGTGCATGCTCTCAAAACAACACAATGGCCACCATTATCACCACCACTCCTCCCTGAAATCTCAAATTCACACTATGCAGAATTTTGCCTGAGGAGAAACTTGAGTACCTCTGGAGAGCAACAGGACATGTCTGTCTTTTTCCAATTTGTAGTATAAACATATAAACCGTCCTTAGTGAAGGGGCAAGTACAGGGCCTGGTAAAATTATAGTGTTCCTTTCATTCTGAAGATTTTGACACAGATCCAATCAAATTAAAAGAAACATTAAGGTAAGTTAGAAAGGAAAAATAATGTTACTCAAGGGCAATCTTAGCCTAAAGGATGAATTTCTATATCTTTCTTAGGGCCAAGTGGTTGGGAAGGTAATGGGCAAGAAGAACATTTGATTTTTATTTGGCTGCATTATACAAACACCTGGTTCTAGCTGTGCTGAAACAGCCCCCTCAAAGGCCCACAACTTGGGTAGTTGATTCAATTCATTTTGGCCCAGAGCCTACCAGGAAAACTTGTTCTGTACCATGTTTTTGATGTGTTTTGGCAAAACAGAGTTGAAACAGAATCCCACATAGACCTCTATCCCAAATGACTGACCCATCCATGGTTCTTAAGCTGACCCACTGACCTTTCTCTGGGAGCAATCCTCAAAAGGAGTAGATTTCCTTCACTACTGCTTTAGAGTCCTCAACTTCTCAGCTTTGTCATAAAGTAAATCATAAAACACTTGCTAATTTTCTACAGAACCCAGCAGCTTCTGACATTTTTCATTTCTTTGTTTGTAGTACTTGGAGTTGATACAAGTTCCCTCTTCGCCAGTGCTCACTTTAACTTGTCACCTCTAACCCAATTCCAAGGTGCTGCCTGGGCTATGTTTGCCTCTGTAAGTGTTCTGTCCAATACCATAGGCACTAGCCACATGTGTCAAGTGAGTCCTTGAAAAGTGACTACAACACACTGCGCAATGTTAAGTATATATTATATTTCAAAGACTTAGTTTAAAAAGGAGCAAAGTATTTCATTAGTTTTTATATTAATTACGTCTTGAAATTTTAATGTTTTAGATAGGTCACCTAAAATATCTTATTAAAATCAATTACACCAATTTCTCCTTACTTTTGTAATGTGGCTAGAAAATTAAAAACTAAGTGTATGGCTTGCATTTGTGGCTTTATAAGATAGTTCTAGCAGACAGTGCTGTTCTAGACTCTCTTAGTTCTAATAACTAGATACTCCCTTCAGAAATTGTATCCTTCAGGGACAAAGTAATTTTGCATTAGGTAGGCTTGGATTTACTTCCCAGTTCTGCCACTAGCTATATAACTTTAGGCAATTTAGTTATCTCAGGTCTTGGACTCTTTACTTGTAAAATGGGACTATTAATACTTATCAATGTTACCTGTATGGTTCCATTTAATAGATTTGCTGTTTTAAAGTTCAAAAGTTAAGTCTGTGTATGGCTCAATGCTTGTTAAGTGGAAGGCAGGCAGGTTCTCATCATCTCTTCCCATCCTAAGTCTATATAGTTAACAAATGGACTTTTCAAATCCTAAGTCTTCTTACTGCTTAATTTGTCCATAAATCTTGTGCTGTTCCTTGTCTCTGATCTGGTGTTCTTTGCACAAGGCTGTTCTCTAAAACGTTCTACAGTTTCTTCATAAAAAACAGCTTCCTATAAAGAGTACTATATATTCAGGAGATTCATGCAAATGAAAGTAATTTGCATGATAGAGGATTTCCTTTAGGTTAATTTGTGTTTAGCCCATATGTCACTCCAGAATTTTAAAAAATGCTGCAGGTACCAGTGATTTAATTATCTTCGGGTTTTATTTTATGCTACAGATTTCTTCCCTATCCAGAAAAAATATTAACTTATTTTCTCTACAGAGCCAGGGTGAAACATAAACATACAAATATAATCTCCTTTCCAAAAGGGAGAAACAATCATCAAATTCCCCTATCATTTCCTACCGAC
>ML095671.1:0-21192 GCA_003697995.1 Taxidea taxus jeffersonii
ATCTCTCCTTCTATTTTCAATGATAACCTAGCTGGATAAAGTATTCTTGGCTGCATGTTTTTCTCGTTTAGTGCTCTGAATATATCATGCCAGTTCTTTCTGGCCTGCCAGGTCTCTGGATAAGTCTGCTGCCAATCTAATATTTTTACCATTGTACGTTACAGACTTCTTGTCCCATGCTGCTTTCAGGATTTTCTCTTTGTCGCTAAGACTTGTAAATTTTACTATTAAATGGCGGGGTGTGGGTCGATTCCTATTGATTTTGAGGGGTGTTCTCTGCACCTCCTGGATTTTGATGCTTGTTCCCCTTGCTATATTAGGGAAATTCTCTACAATAATCCTCTCCAGTATACCTTCTGCTCCTATTTCTCTTTCTTCTTCTTCTGGAATCCCAATTATTCTAATGTTGTTTCGTCTTATGGCATCACTTATCTCTCGAATTCTCCCCTCGTGGTCCAGTAGTTGTTTGTCTCTCTCTTGGTCAGCTTCTTTATTCTCTGTCATTTGGTCTTCTATATCACTAATTCTGTCTTCTGCCTCATTTATCCTAGCAGTAAGAGCCTCCATTTTTGATTGCACCTCATTAATAGCTTTTTTTATTTCAACTTGATTAGACTTTAGTTCTTTTATTTCTCCAGAAAGGGCTTTTATTTCTCCTGACAGGGTTTCTCTAATATCTTCCATGCCTTTTTCGAGCCCGGCTAGAAACTTGAGAATCGTCATCCTGAATTCCAGATCTGACATATTACCAATGTCTGTATTGATTAGGTCCCTAGCCTTCGGTCCTGTCTCCTGCTCTTTTTTTTGTGGTGAGTTTTTCGGCCTTGTCATTTTGTCCAGCTAAGAATCCGCTGTTCTCCTTGTTAAGTGAACTTGGTCTTGGCTGGATTTCTTTGATCTTCTGGGGGAGGGGCCTGTTGTAGTGATTCTCAGGTGTCTTTGCCCCAGGCGGAGTTGCACCGCCCTTACCAGGGGCCGGGCTAAGTAATCCTCTCAGGTTCGCTTTCGGGAGCTTTTGTTCCCTGAACGCTTTCCGTAGAGTTCCGGAGGACGGGAATGACAATGGCGGCCTCCCAATCTCCGGTTCGGAGGAGCCGAGAGCTAGGGGCCCCAGTCTTCAGTGCGCCTTCATAGAAAAGCGTTTAATCCCTCCAGTCTCCCCAGCCCCCGTTTGCGCTCGGAGACCGCGCGTGCTCAGAGAAAATCGTGCCTAAGCAGTCCCGTCTCACTGGCTTCTGGGAGCGCTCCGAGCTCACCCAGCCTGTGACCAAGCATCTCTGTCTCTGGCAGAGTCCCACCTGGAGTCTCCGAACCCTGTAGATCCCTGAGCTCTCCCAGGTCGGAGTCTCCCCGGATCTTGTGGGGACCCCTCGCACAGAGCACCGGCCAGTGCCACAGAGCACCGATCCGTGTCACAGACCACTAGGAAACCTCAGCTCTGTCTCCGCAGCCGGCTTCCCTGCTCTAATACCTGTGAGCTCTGCGACACTCAGACACCCCCGATCCTTCTGTGACCCCGCGGGACCTGAGTCCACGTTGTCCCCGTGAGGTCTTCACCCCAGTTTAGCCTCTGGAGCGATGTCCCTCCGTGGAGCCGACTTTTAAAAGTTCTGATTTTGTGCTCCGCCGCTTGCCGGGAGCTGGCCCCTCCCCCTGGGGTCTATCTTCCCGTCGCCTTGGATTCACTTCTCCGCTGGTCCTACCTTTCAGAAAATGGTCGATTTTCTGTTTCTAGAATTGTTGTTTTTCTTCTCTTAGATCTCCTGTTGGATTTGTAGGTGTTCGGAATTGTTTGATAGGCTATCTAGCTGATCTCCTGCTGGCTGATGTCGTCTCAGCCTCCTACTTCTCCGCCATCTTGACTCCTCCCTGTTTTAAGCCATTTTGGTACTAGTTTTTACTTCTCTTTCCAGATGAGCAACATAACATCATTTAATTCAGTCAACAAACATCAGGTTCCTCCTTTCGAGATTCTTCCCAAAGAGATTCCCAATTCCACAGGATGGAACAGAGTCTCTCTGTTTGTCTATTCTGAACCTAATTGTAGAGAGAGAAGAAAAAAGATGACAAAAAGCAGAAAGAAGGAGGTTAAGCCCTCAGAAAGGAAAATAACTACCTAGGGGGGGAGGGCGATTTCTTAAGAATATCATAAGCATATCAACACACGTCCTTCTGCAAGCCCTAAGGTAGGATGACACAGCCAGTTCTGCGCTGAAGAAGGCTGAAGTTTCAGAAAGCTGGTCCGCAGTGTTGCCACGCTAGTTCTCAGCACCTAAAGCTAAGGGGCAGATGGATGGAACCAGAGCTTTTCACCTGGGGGCCTTCACCTCCCTCCCTGCCACAGGGAAGCCTCCAGGCAGAAGGAGTAAACAAGACTGCAGGCACCAGGGCGGCAGGAGTGGTGTGCGGGGAGGGGAGCCTCCTGTCCGGTGGGAGGGCTGAAAGAATGCGGCAGATCATTTTTCCCCTGGCCTCCTCCCCTCTCTTATAGGGCATGATTGTTTCTCTTGGCCTCCTCTAAGATCTGGGAATGTTCTAGCTTTCAGACAGACCTTCCTGTACCTCTGACCTGAATGATGCTTAATGCCAGAAAGCATTTCCGTGGATGGCATGGAGGGGCCCACTCCTGGCTGTTAGCCCGGGGAGCCAGGGTGAACTCAATATAGCCATCATCCCCTCCATATTCAAATACACCGTTCCACATACTCAGGCAAAGAAGAGCAGGGCAGGCTCAGGCTCCGAGAGATGGCTAAGAATCTGCTCCTGCACCATAGGAACTTTTCAGTAACTTCCAATGAAATCCTTCTGGATGAAAACACCCATTTTAGGCAAGGTAACTAGAACTGAAATCAGATGGATCCATCAGGCTCTACCATTCAGCAACTTTGTGGCCTCAGTTTTTTCATCTCTAAAATGGGGAAGATTAGGGGCGCCTGGGTGGCTCAGTCATTAAGCATCTGCCTTTGTTGCTGGTCATGATCTCAGGGTCCTGGGATGGAGCCCCGAATGGGGCTCCCTGCTCAGCGAGGAGTCTACTTCTCCCTCTCACTCTCTCTTTGTGCGTGCTCTTTCTCTGTGTTAAATAAATATATAAAATCTTTTAAAAAAATAAAAATAGTAAAAATAAAACAGAGAAGATTATATCAGGCACTTTGAATGGCTATTTTGAGAATGAAATGAGATAGCATGCATTGAGTGCTGGTACTCTCCTGGGCTCATCACAGAGACTCAATAAATATGAATATTGCCTTGACCACTGTCATTTCACACACATCCCTTAAGAGTGCGTGCGAGACGGAGCACCTGGGTGGTTTGTTGGGTTTAAAGCCTCTGCCTTTGGCTCGGGTCATGATCTCGGGGTCCTGGGATTGAGCCCCGCATCGGGCTCTCTGCTCGGCGGGGAACTTGCTTCCCCTCTCCCTCTGCCTGCCTCTCTGCCTACTTATGATCTCTCTCTCTGTCAAATAAAATCTTAAAAAAGAAAAGTGTGCCAGACAATTCACCCTATTCTGCTAATTTTCCCTGTTGCCCCTTACTAAAAGCTGCAGTGAAATTTAGAGAGATCTGGGATATTCTACAATAGACAGTTTGACTCGAATTTGGCCTAACAAGGACTTGTGGAGCACAAGCTCTACTCCCTGTCGGTACTGGGAGCTGAAGGTGATTTCTAGCTACCTACTGCCAAAACCACCACAAAACATAGTGTCTTAAAACGATATATTATTGATTGTCATGGTTTTGTGGGTTGGGGCAACCCAGCTGGCTTGTTTTTCTGTAGTAACAGTAAGTGAAGAGCTGAGTCATCTGAAGGCTTGTCTGGGCTGGGTGTCCAACATGGTTTCCTCACTCCCCCATTTGGTGTCTCAGTGGCTCTCCCCATGGCCCCTCTCTCTTAAAGAGCTGCCTGGCTAGACTTTTTACAGGGTGGCTCAAGGTTCCAAGAAAAAGAAAGCAGAAGCTGTCAGTGATCTTTCAACCTGAGCCTAGAGATGGTCCACAGTCTCTTCTGCCACTTTTTGGTGACAAATCCACTACATGGCAGCCCAGATTGAAGGAAGAGGAACACACTGGACCTCTCAATGGGTAAGTAGCACATATGTACACAAAGGGAAGGAACTGGTTGATGCTGAACATTTGGAGATATGCTACCCATGAATCTAAAACCGGAGTTCCATATGGATAAAAGCACAAGATATTTACTTGTATGATTTTATTCTTTTCTGCTGATAGTTTTTCATCCAAGTGTGTGACAAGAATCATTCACCACCTGCCTCAGGCTTCTGCGCTCCTACCACTGCAATTGATTCCTCAGTGAAGGACAAATTCAGTGAATGGCTCAGATCAGGACATTTTTCTATCAGCTAAGATGGTTTTGTTACTGTAAGTGCAGGTTTGTACCTGCAAATTTTTTTAAAGATTTTATTTATTTATTTGACATGAAGAGAGAGGCAGTGAGAGAGGGAATACAAGCAAGGGGAGGGGGAGAGGAAGAAGCAGACTCCCTGCTGAGCAAGGAGCCCAATGCAGGACTCAATCCCAGGACCCTGGGATCATGACCTGAGCTGAAGGCAGATGCTTAACTGACTGAGCCACCAAGGCGCCCTATACTCACAAATTTCATCCCCCAGGTGAGCATGTCACTTTGCACTCATTGTCTTGTTTTCAGAGTAAAAACCAAGGCTTTTGATCAGTTAGACAGACAGCCTGCTCTTAGTCCCTTTCCCTGGCACTGCCTTATAACCTTCCATTTTCCCAGTAATCCCAACTTCCGAAGAGTTCACTTATACAGGTAATTCTTCCCCCTAGAATAAGTCATTGGCTTTAATAACTCCTTGTACTTCTTCAAGGCACTTACCTTAATTTGTATCTTTACATTTAAAAGATTGTTGGACTTGGACACCTGGTTGGCTTAGTGGGTAAAGCCTCTGCCTTCGGCTCAGGTCATAGTCTCATGGTCCTGGGATTAAGGCCAGCATCAGGCTTTCTGCTCAGCAGGGAGCCTGCTTCCTCCTCTCTCTCTGCCTACTTCTCTGCCTACTTGTGATCTCTCCCTCTCTGTCAGATAAATAAATAAAATCTTTAAAAAAAAAAAAGTGGGGGGAGGCACCTGGGTGGCTCAGTGGGTTAAAGCCTCTGCCTTTGGCTTGGGTCATCATCCCAGGGTCCTGAGATTGAGCCCCACATCGGGCTCTCTGCTCGGCGGGGAGCCTGCTTTCCTTCCTCTCTCTGCCTGCCTGCCTACTTGTGATCTCTGTCTGTCAAATAAATAAATAAAAATCTTAAAAAAAAAAAAAAAAAAGATTGTTGGGCTCATTTCTTTCTTCCTCATTAGACCATAAGCTTTGTAGAGTCCAGTGTCATTTATCTCCAGCATGTAGGTCTGTGCCTCGTACATACCAGGAGTCAATAATATCTTTGGGGGGCACCTGGGTGGCTCAGTGGGTTAAAGCCTCAGCCTTCAGCTCAGGTCATGATCTCAGAGTTCTGGAATCAAGCCCCACATTGGGCTCTCTGCTCAGCAGGGAGCCTGCTTCCCCCTTTCTCTCTGCCTGCTTCTCTGCCTACTTGTGATCTCTGTCTGTCAAATAAATAAATAAAATCTTTAAAGTAATAATAATAATAATAATAACAATATCTTTGGAATGAATGAATTGTTCCTTTCTTCCAGACTTAGAGGTAAAAGAAGGCAAATACATTCATATGGAGAGAAATTTTAAAACATACTGTTTGATTTTTAACAGGCAGACCTGGGAGATCTGGATATCCAACATAAGAAAAGTGAAATGATTGGAGTCTGTGACTCAAGCAGTACAAAGTAACTTTCCAGAACCCCTACCTCAGCAGTAGATATGACCTAAAGCATGCGAGGCTCGACTAAAGGAATATTTCTAGGTTTGAACTCTCACTTACCATTCCAGACCTTCTTGCTGTGCTCTCACATCTCACATTCCTTCCCTGCTTCCTCATCCCTGGCTACCCAACCCTGTCTGATGGATGTTACAGCTGTAGTCCGTTTGGCTTAAAATCTCCCTGAAAATCTAAACGCCTTTGGACAACACCTTTCGAAAGTCTGACCTTGCCTCACTTCCACAGCCACATATAACTCTGGAATCCTCTACTAAATACCAATACACCGATTCTCAACATATTTAGACACAGCCTCATTTAGCCTTGGGGCTCCCCAAACAGGAAACACAGATGGGCAACTGGACCCCAGGAGTCTTCTTATTCTTATTTTTCATTATGGAAAATTCTAAAAGTAAAGAAAACACCATAATAAACTGTTATACTCATCCCCTAGCTTTGATTATTATGACCAGTCTTCCCATCCACAACTCTACCCACTTTCTTCTCTCCTGGATGGATTTCAGTGTCTATCTCTAAAAGATAAGTGCTTTAAAAAAAGAAGAGAAAAACACTTAACACACAACTAAAGCACATTATCATACCTGAAAATACTCTGGGCACTCTTAATTGTCTGTAACTACTGATTTTCACTCTGAAAGATACTGACACTGGAAAGCACCATAAAGTTAGCCTTTCTTTACTACTGCCCTCCCCAAATACTCCACAAATGAACATCCACATGCACTCTCCAAGGAGCAAAAAGATATGCATTTTTTTCTTTTTTAGATTTTATTTATTTATTTGTAAGGGAGAGAATGAGTATGCACATGAGCAGGGAGAGCAGCAGGCAGAGGCCTAGGGAGAAGTAGGCTCCCCGCTGAGTGGAGAGCCCCATGCCGGGCTTGATCCCAAGAATCTGGGATCATGACCTGAGCGGAAGGCAAACACTTAACCGTCCCAAAAGGTATGCATTTCTTTTTTTTTTTTTTAAGATTTTATTTATTTATTTGACAGGCAGAGATCACAAGTTGGCAGAGAGGCAGGCAGAGAGAGAGGAAGAGAAGTAGGCTCCCTGCTGAGCATGATCCTGGGATCATGACCTGAGCCAGAGGCAGAGGTTTTAACCTGCTGAGCCACCCAGGCGCCCCAAGATATGCATTTCTGTTGATATTGTTTATTGTCTCATGTAAGAAATGGCACTAACAGATAACTGGCTTTGCTTTTATCAATGTTTTTTGGACAAAGACCATTGGGAATCTCTTGGACAAGTTGGGGCTTTTCTTACGGGTTGCTGTGAAGGGAACACATACATGGAGAAACCTGGGGTGTCTCGGTAAGAAGGAGTCAGAAAGAAGCTAGTAAAGAATTTGAGCTTCATGGGTAACTTGGGGGAAGGTCTAAGGCAGCAGGGGCTTTTTCTGGATTGTCAGAAAATGGAGACAGTTCTATGGTTGGACCTCCCAACAGGTCCTCTCTGAAGGAAGGACAGATTAGCGAGTCACCCAGTCAGCGAGCAAGGGGAATGCTTAATGGTTTTTGTTATACAGTGACCTTGTTTTTTCTCAACCATGGCCTGAGAGTGACCTCATTTGATATAGATGTCTGTAAGACTGTTTCTGTGCAACAAGAGAACAAAATGACAGCATGAGCATCAGACCACCTTGTAATAGCATTGACATCTAGCTGCACAAGTCAAATCCATTCCGGATGTTGTGGGCAACTTTTTTCTTTCTCACGATCCTACAGCTTTCTAGGGTATATGAAATTGTTGACTACTGCTATCTTTAGTCCTTGTTCTATTTGAGTTCCTTTTTAAAAAAATATTTTGTTTATTTTTTTGACAGAGAAAGAGAGCACAAGAAGAGGGAGCAGCAGGCAGAGGGAGGGGGAGAAGCAGGCCCCCCATTGAGCAGAGATCCCAACACGGGGCTCGATCCTGAGCTGAAGGTAGTTGCCCAACCACTGAACCACCCAGGTGCCCCACTATTTGGGTTTCTGAACCCACTTTTCCTTTGAGGTCGTTTTGATCCCTCATTATTTATAAGTGTGTCTGTGTGTTTTATTATATTGCATTCAAGGGCTGATAGACTTCCTTAAATCTTTCTCTAGAGAAGAAAAATGAACTCATGCATTCCCTTTGAGAGTCAAGGGAACACAATTGTTTAAAAATAGCTTCCAAACATTTGATGATTGTAAAACGATGATATATGAGACAGGAGAGATTAAAGAATACAATGTCATGTGACCCGTGTGAAACTCGGACATGGAATTCAAATACTTCTCTGTTCAAGTGCTGCATGTGTGGCTCTTGATTGAGTCACTATGTCCCCAGACCTCCCTCATGTCATCTACAATATAACCAGTTTGGGCTAGATGACTTACCGCTTGTATCAGTCTCTGATTCTACTGCATGAAATGGTCTTAGCTATGTTATATGTTTATACACCCCCTTCCTTCCTTCTGACTCTTTGTCATGGAAAGTTTCAAACATGGATAAAAGTAGAAAGAATACGAAAGCAAACCCCAAGCAGCCATCACGAACTTTCCAGCCACGAAATTCCCAGCCCTGGCTGAAGCCAGTGTGTTTCTACACCCAGCCATGCCAGTGTCTGGCTATTTTGAAGCAAATCCCTAGACACCATCTCATTTCATTTGCTTTTCCATACTGGAAAGAAAAAAAAATTTTTTTTAAAGAAAAAGGACCATTTTAAAGTGCAGAGCCCCACAATCACATTTGCTCCTACATAGAAATTTAAGGAGAAAGTTCACTTAATAGTGTGACTACAGATGAATAGCAGTTTCATCACAAGTAGTCTTAAGATACATGATGGTCTGGGGCGCCTGGGTGGCTCAGTGGGTTAAGCCGCTGCCTTCGGCTCAGGTCATGATCCCAGGGTCCTGGGATTGAGTCCCACATGGGCTCCTTGCTCGGCAGGGAGCCTGCTTCTCTCTCTGCCTCTCTGCCTGCTTGTGTGCTCTCTCTCTCTCTCTCTCTCCTTCTCTCTGACAAATAAGTAAATAATTTTTTAAAAAAAGATACATGATGGTCAGCTGCCTGTAAAACAAACAAAAAAGTAAAGACATAATTTTTTTCAGAGTATTCTTTGTATTTAAAAATGGTTTTTTGGGGGGCCCCTGGGTGGCTCAGTGGGTTGGGCCTCTGCTTTTGGCACGGGTCATGATCTCAGGGTCCTGGGATTGAGCCCCTCATTGGGCTCTCTGCTCAGCGGAGAGCCTGCTTCCCTCTCTCTCTCTGCCTGCCTCTGCCTGCTTGTGCTCTTTCTCTCTATCAAATAAATAAAATCTTTTTAAAAAACTATATATATATAGTTTATATATATATATGGTTATATATATATAGTTTTTTAAAATAGCCAAAATTTAAAGTAGCCAAAATCAGAGTATTCTTTGTATTTAAAAATAGTTTTTTAAATAGCTAAAATTTAATAATTTTTAAAAATTATTAAATAATTTTTTAAATAATAAAAATAGCCATTTGTCAGCTGTAATTGAAACAATCATAGAAAGGGGCCTGGGGATGAGAGAGAACTTGTGAGCCACAGACGGAAGGACGTTCAGTCCCAGCTGCAGCCAGCCACAGTCTGTTTTCTGCTTGGTCCTCAACCTTTGGTGAGCTGAATACTGGGGTCTGCGGTTGCATGTGTGGCCTCCCCAGTGTCGCAGGCATTCGGTGAATGTGAGAGGGCAGAATCCACAGAGATTCATATTGCAGGTACGGTGGCCAGATAGCAAATAAAAAACGGGATGCCCAGTTAACTCCAAATTTTGCGTAAACAAAAAGTAATTGTTTAGTATGAGTATCTCCCAGAAACTGCATGGGACGTACTTATACTAAAAAAAAAAGAAAAAAATTCAGAGGTGCCTGGGTGGCTCAGTCAAGTTAAGCGTCTGGCTCCGGCTTGTGTCATTATCTCTGGGTCCTGGGATTGAGAGGCATCTCGGGCCCCCCACTCAATAGGAGTCTGCTTGTCCCTCTCGCTGCCCCTCCCCTGCTTGTGCTTGCATGCACACGCACGCTCTTTCTCTTAAAAATATAGATAAAACCTTTAAAAACATATAAAATAAGGGCGCCTCGGTGGTCCATTTTGTTAAGCTTTTGCCTTCATCTCAGGTCAGGATCTCAGAGATCGAGCCCCACATCAGGCTCCTTACTCAGCAGGGAGCCTGCTTCTCCTTCTCCCTCTGCCCCTCCCCCTGCTCGTGCTCTTTTGCTCTCTCTCTGTCAAATAAGTAAATAAAATCTTTAAAAATAAATAAAAAGAAAAAGAAAAATTTAATGGTTTAAAGCAATAATATTGTATCTCCTACTTTCTATGGGTCAGGAACTCAGGCAGAGCATAAGCGGATAGCTTCTGATGTTTCTGCTTCACCACGTCTGGGGCCACAGCTGGAAGACAGGCCCAGAATCAGCAAAAGCTTCTTCAAGCATGTGTCTGGCTATAGATGCTCATTGTGAGCACTGCATAGAGCTGCTAGCCTGAGTGTTCACAGGGGAGCTTCCTCACAACACAGGAGACAGAATCCCAGGTCAAGAGTCCCTAGAGAGACAACCAGGCAGAGGTCCTATTGCCTTTTATGACCTGGCTTCAGTGTCACCTCCACCAGTTTCAAGGGGAAGGAACGTAGATCTGACTTACCTTTCTCAGGTTATGAGAAAAATATGGGAAATGGAATACATATTGGCATAGTCATCTTTAGAAAAAACTATCTGCCACAGTATGGCCTATCATTTAGATATTTTATACCTGAACATTCACTTCTGAATATAGGTAAATATTCTAGCTGTAACTTAGAATGGAGAGTCTCCTCATAAGCTTATTCATTCACGTTCTGTTGGACAGCTAAGATGTAAATGTACATATTTACGACTGTAAGGGTGAGATGTCAAAATACCTATGGTTGTGAAAGTTGCTTATTTTATATACAAAAGCAATTATGACAAACTACTAAACAAGGGATGCCTAGGTGGCTCAGTCACTTCCGCATCTGCCTTCAGCTCAGGTCATGATCCCAGGGTCCTGGGATCAAGCCCTACATCAAGCCCTGGGATCAAGCTTCTCCCTCTGCTCCCCCTGCTTGTGCTCTCTCTCTTCTCTGACAAATAAATAAAGAAAATCTTTAAAAATTAGAAAAAAAGAACTACTAAAGATATCAATAGGGAAGTCAACTTACAGTTTAGGCAATCATGCCAACCTTGGTGGAACAGACTGGTGTACTAACTTCCATGACACTAAATAAAATAACCTTTCAGAATTGCATTTTGCTCATGGTTATTTAAATTCCATTTAAGTCATACACCTTTCAAGGAAAAGTTCCATCTGGAAATTCTTTACATATTAGGGGGTTGTATTAAAAGCATAAGAATAACTTTAACCCCTTCAAAATGTGATGGGCAGGAGAAACTCCAAAATCATACCTTGACATCTGTGATAAATCATCTTCGATCCAGACAGGGTAACACTATGATTCCATATCTTGTGGGGAAAAATAAAATAAAATAATACATATATGTGTATATATATAATGAGATATTATTCAGCCTTAAAAAAGGAAAAGATCTTGTCATTTACAACAACATGGATGAACCCAAAGGACATTGCACTTATGAAAAAAGCCAGACACAGAAAAGAAAAAAGCTGCATGATCTTACTTTTACATAGGATCTACATATTAAATACATAGAAGCAGAGAGTAGCATGGTGGTTACCAAGAGCTGGGAAAGTGGAGAAAATGGGGAGATGTTAGGGAGGATGAATAGGGACCTAATGGACAATATGATGACTATAATTAATAAGACTGTACTGAATACTGGGAATTTTGCAAAGAGAGTACATTTCAGTGCTCTCAGGATTAAAAAAAAGATAACTATGCCAGGGGATGATATGTTAATTAGCTTGACTATAGTAATCATTTCACTCTAGCATATATCAAAGCTTCCCTTGCACCCCTTATTAATATATAAATTTTATTTAGAAAAAAGAAATGGCATGAAGAAAAAAAGTATTACCTTGTGTCTTATATTATTATTATTATTATATCTTATTTCTCCACCAGCTTCAGTTAAAATGAGCTATTTAGTGTCAAAAACGGGCAGCATCCTGGCTGGGGCAGCAGAAATCTGGCAGGGGATAGTGTTGGGTCCTTACTGGTCTAGCCAGACTTCTAACTTCAGTCCTACCAAAAGTTCAAATAATGCAATTGCAATAATCACTAAGTTTGTTGGTCCCAAGTTTCAGATTCATCCTTCTATCCCTCATGTTTATTTTTTATGAAGCCGATCTTTGGCTTTGGCCTCAATTTTGGATGAATACTGATTTTAACACTTGGTTGTTCAACAATTGGTGAAAATAAGTGCGGTGTCCACAGTTGCCCGGGGCCATGTGGCATGTGTAATCAATAGAACTGCACTTTCTAATTCAAGGTTCCCATACAAGTTTCCCTGCAAAGTGTTTTTGAAAAAGCACTGGTGAGGGAATTAACTTTCTGATGAGAAAGATCAGAGAAACAATAGATAATCACATAAGGATAAAATACGGGTTGAAGAGGAATGTTGGCATAAAAATTCTGTAAGCTTAAAAGGAAGATGGGTGGAGAAAGTGGGGCCTCCTTTTCCACAAAGTGGGAGGAGAGATTACAGGATGCAAAGGAATGGGGCGTAGGGGAAGAAGACAGTGCTCGGACAAATGTGGAAAAGTGTTGGAATAGCCGTGGTGGAATGCGGTAGGGAATGTATGAGTAAGGCAGGAAGACAGACCGCTGAGTAGGAGGGCCCTCCTAGTGGACTTCAGCATGAGTTCTTAGTGGGCTCAGCTTTTGAGAACTACTGCCTTAAAGCATGCAGAAAACAGCACTAGCCAGAATGATGAGAGTTCTCTTCCAATCCCAGAACCTTCTGAAATCCCCAATTGGCGGTGACAGTCTCGAGAACAGAGGTTTACTAGGACTAGCAGCTGTCTGAAATACCCCATAAAGAGCAAAGGCAGTGGGAAGTCAAAGGGAGGGCATCTATTTAGCCCCAAATAAAGATACTAATAATTATGTGCAGCTTCACTGTGTGGTCCTAGGACCCCAGGATGTCCTAGGATAGGACCACCAGCATCACCTGGAAGCTTATTAGAAATCCAGCGTCTCAAGCCACACCGCAGACCTTCTAATCAGAATCTGCATTTTAGCAAGACAGCAGATGATTCATATACACATTAAAGTTCGAGATGCCCTGGTCTATAACTCTGCTAAAAGCTTCGATATACACACAGGTAATCGCAATAATGCTAATCTCAATAAAAAAGAATACCGAGCCTCTGCAATATGCCATACTGGGTACCCTGAAGACTTCCAAGTACCTCTAGGATGTATATTGTACCTCTAGGGTAATCACTATCATTAGGTGGGAAGGTTTGTTTTTTTTTTCTCTTTTTAATTAAAAAAACTTTTTTTTTTTTTCAGTCACAGTTCAGTCTTCAAAGTCTATGAAAGGAAAAACAGTGTGCTTTAGCTTTGACTTTCTGTGATTTGGAGCCTGGTCATTCGATTTCAAGTGAGTGAGGTTTATCCTTGAACTCGGGTTCTGGACTGCATGACTGACAGGGGAAAGGCAGCAGGAATCAACACAGAGTAAACACATATCACACCAGCTGCCTACAACCTTAAGAGATCCGCCCAAATATGGATTGTTCTTAGTTAGCATTCTTGTGCCCGATACAAAAGGGCTCAAAAAATATGCCAAAAAAAAGAAATGTGTGGCAGTTAAAACCGACCTGCACAAAAGACCACCGGTATGATCAGTGCTCTAAGTTCTGTCTTTTAAAACTTAGTTTTGGGGCGCCTGGGAGGCTCAGTGGGTTAAGGCCTCTGCCTTCTGCTCAGGTCATGATCCCAGGGTCCTGGGATGGAGCCCCACTTCAGGCTCTCTGCTCTGCAGAGAGCCTGCTTCCTCCTCCCTCTCTGCCTACTTGTGATCTCTCTCTCTCTCTCTCTGTCAAATAAATAAATAAAATCTTAAAAAAAAAAAAACTTAGTTTTAATGATTGAAAATTTGTGGAAATGGTGACGATGGTTGCACAATAATGTGATTGTACTTACAGCCCTGAGCTGTAGACTTAACAATGGCTAAAATGGCGGGTTTTAAGTTACATATTATTGTACCACAATAAAAAACATTTAAAAACCAAACAAAAAAATTTTTTGTAGTTAAATTTTTTAAACTAATATATAATGTATTATTGGCTCCAGGGGTACAGGTCTGTGATTCATCAGTTTTACACAAGTCACAGCGCTCACCATAGCACATACCTTCCCCGGTGACCATCCCCCAAAAACCTCTCCCCTCGGGTTGTTTCCTGAGATTAAGAGTGTCTAATGGTTTGTCTCCCTCTCTGGAAAAAAAACTTAGTTTTAATGTTCTCACTACCTCAGAATCTGGTCTTAGCCACACTTTTTGCTCTCTTGGCTCACCCTTTTACAGCTTAGAATCAGTCCTTAAAGTCAATGCGAGCATCTTTGGGCAGTGGAACAATGTGAACATTCCCATTTTCCCCAGCACCATCTTTTCCTTTCATTAAGATGAGCAGTGTGCAGCCTTGGGTTCAAAGACTGACTCGATGCTTCCTAGCTGTATGGGCTTCAGCAAGCTCCAGACCCTCTGAGCCTCAGTTCCCTCCCCTACATAAAATAGGCAGTTACTGTACCCGCCTCAGAGGGACCTGGTCAAGATAAAATGAGTTAATGATGCAATTAAATGTAACAAGTGTACAAGAAATATTAACTACAGAATTTTATTAAAATTTATCCCTGACGATGAACGAAGTTTCAAAGGAGCATTACCTTCCCAGAGGAGCCTTCCCTCCCCCACCTGAATCCCCCTATTACTATGTACACTTTCATGGCTTCTTCAATGCCATGGCACAGATCACAGTTGGTTATTACAAGGTTCTGAGACTCTCTGATTAACAAGAGGCAACATCACATTGGGGGTTGAGAGCACAGACATTTTTTGTTTTAGCACTAGGCTACATAGGATCCAGTCCTAGCTCTTGTTACTAATTGTAAGAACTTGGCCAAGCTACTCTCTGTGCCCGGTTTCCTCATCAGCAAAATGCAGATTAATAATAGGACCCTCTTTATGCAATTGCTATGAGAAATAATTTGGTAGGTATGTAATAAGCACTAGACGTGTTTCCTATTGTTCGTGTTATTAGTATCTATCTTCCTTTCCTTTTTTTTAATTTTTTTTTAAGATTTTATTTATTCATTAGTTAGAGAGAGAGCGAGCACAGGCAGACAGAGAGGTAGGCAGAGGCAGAGGGAGAAGCAGGCTCCCTGCCAAGCAAGGAGCCCGATGTGGGACTCGATCCCAGGACGCTGGGATCATGACCTGAGCCGAAGGCAGCCGCTTAACCAACTGAGCCACCCAGGCATCCCTCTATCTTCCTTTTCTTAGCAGCTCTGTCCATTTAACACATCTTCAGTGCCTAGCTCAGTGCCTGATACATAAAGGAGAAATAAAGATGCTAAAAGAACAAAAGTACGAAGCTAAAATTGTCATTGACCTGACAAATGCTTTCGGCCAGTTTCTCTCAGTGTAATTTTCCAAATTTCACTTCTCTTCTTTCTGTTTTTGCTTTTGCTTTCTAATATGTGTGTGAAAAAAATTTTTTTGATTATTTATTTATTTATTTGACAGAGAGAGAGAGAGAGAGAGATCACAAGTAGGCAGAGAGGCAGGCAGAGGGAGAGGGGGAAGCAGGCTCCCCGCTGAACAGAGAGCCTGATTCGGGGCTCGATCCCAGAACCCTGAGATCATGACCTGGGCCGAAGGCAGAGACTTAACCCACTGAGCCACCCAGGCGCCCCGTGTGTGAATTTTTTAACAGCAAATATGACTGAGGGAACATAATACTAAAAATTATTGGGGAAATACCTATCCAAAGGCCCAGACCAAAAGAATAACATAATTTTATAAAGTCAGATGTATAACTATAAAAGAACAAATGTGTTAAAAGTTCCCTGCCTTTTAAAAGCCATAACATGGATTTCTAAATTTAGTCTACTTGAGAAGTATTTTCATTTTAAAAAGAGGATGAGGACCCTCAGTTAGCGGGTCCTTTATGGAGAGTGCTTTATGGAGAGTGCGTGGAGGCTGAGTCCCTGCTTGCTGAAAGTTAATTTTCTACCTATAACCATAGAGACATGGAACAACGCTAAAACCAATCAATACCTGGGCAGATCTCTTGGACGGATTTATCAGTTAAGGCTCATGCTTCTCAGAGAGGTCAAGCTGTGCCCTTTTGTACTGAAGCCTATGTCAGAGAGGGCTACACAGCACCCCCTTTGAGTCAGGAGGAAGGGCATGTGTGTGTTTGCTCATTATGATTGTGAAAACAACCAGAGATACTGACTTCTAGGTATTGATGGCACCTGTAAGATCCTGAAGTCCAAATCTCCACTCAGGCTGTGTCTACCCATATAAAACAGAGGGAATTACCCAGATGTGCCAGCCTGTAGCTAAGAAAGGCCCTTCATTTGAAGCTAAATCCTTGCAGACAGCTTTCCTCATATTGATGGAAGAGTTGATGCCAGTTTGGGTCATTGAGACATTATAGTGTGGTAGTTAAGAGCACAGTCTCTGGGGCTCCTAGATGGCTCAATCGGTTAAGCATCTGCTTTCAGCTCAGGTCAGGAGCTCAGGGTCCTGGGATCTAGTCCCACATTGAGCTCTCTGCTCATTGGATAGTCTGCTTCTCCTTCTCACTCTCCTTCTGTGCTCTCTCACTCTCTCTCTCAAATAAAATCTTAAACACACACACACACAGAGTCACTGAAGTCAGACTTCCTAGTTCAAATCCTCTCTCTACCATCGTGGCAGGTTAAAGATGGCCACAAAGTCTCTGATCCTCTTTTCATGGACAAGTGAGGTCTATGCTCCTTCCACTGACTCTAAGAGGATAGGACTCTGTGATGATTCTGACCAAGGGGATAGGATAAAAGTAGACCTGTCCCAGGCCTTAGAAGAGATGCAGCTTCCACTCCTCATCTCTTGGAGCCTTAAGCCATTGGGTAAAATCGGACTATGCTGCTATGGAGACTGCAGGGAGAACCTGAGATGACAGAAGGAAGACAGGGGTCCCGCCAAGCCCAGCCTTACAGCCCTTCCCATGAAGGCACTTAGCAGGTGAGCAGACCCTTCCTGGACCCTACAGACCCATGCAATGCATACCTCAGCTGTGTAAGACCGACCAACCCCAGTCAACACTACCTGGGACAGAAGAATCACCCAGGTGATTCCTGACCTCCAAAATCATGATATATAATAAAATGGTTGCTGTTTCAAATACAAAAGTTTGAAGTGCTTTATGATACATTGACAGATAACTAGAACAACACTTACTGATGTTTTGGTTTCCTCACTTCTAAAGTAGAGACAACAATTACAATACCTACCTTATTGGATTAAGTGAGTAACGTAAAGCCTTCAGACCAAGGCCTGGCACACAGTGAGGGCTCTGTAAAAGTTGGCTCCTGTTAAGCTTGGGTGACAACTCTCATCAGATTCTGAGACAGAGAAGTCTGAGGGGGACTCCACGTCATCTAATTCTCCCGGCCATTTGGACATTTCATTGTCCAATCTCAACCAGGACAGTAGCCTCTTTTGGAAACTCATGTTAAAATGACCCAAGCATGAAGGACTAGAGTTTACTGTTCCACCTAAGGTTAGCTACGGCCTTCCTTCAGGTAAGCTATCTCCCATTCAACAGAGGCTGAGCTGGCTCCCAACCCGGCTCCCAGCTCACCACCTACAGAGTACACCAAACTCCCCCAAATTACACTTCATCCCCTCTTCAACTTTCTCTCCTATTATACTTCCTTTCCCTCAAATGACCACTCGCCTTCTCCCTGCTAACACAGATTCCTTCACAAACACTTGAGAAATGCAGAAGCTCCAAGTCTCCCCAGGATGTGCTGGGGGAACCTAGTCCTTCAGGATGAACTATTCTGGGCCCACTGAAAGTTCTGGAGAGACTGGATGCTGCATTTCCTAACTTTCCTTCAGTAATTATAAGGGCATTTGCCAGTTGAAAGCCCTAAAAAGTTATGCCATTGAGAAATCTATTTAACGTGGTACTATCTAGATTTGTGCAGAAGTATCTTGATTGTGAAACACTTTTCTGGTAAAAACAAGACTTCTTGGAAGGAGCAACAGCTGACCTGAGTCCTGGATGTAGAAAAGAGGGAAGCAGGTGAAGAGAGCAGAGAAGAAAGTAAGAAGACGGTCAACTTGACTTGGCAGGAAGGCAAATCAAAGAGGTATGGGTTTAAGCTATGAGCGCCATGGGAAGCTTCTGAAGGCTTCAGGCAAGAGCATATTCAATCAGATTTGCATTGATTCTTATTTTGACCTTTATTCATTCATTGGAGACCTCTAGAAAACAAAACATGTTACATCATTACCCATTATCTATATGCATGTTACAGAAGTTTCATAAAATGGACCTAATTCTTGTTACATACAATGCCCACTAATATTTTCTATTATTTTTTCCTCCTCTTGGAAATCACTTTTAAGGAGAGCTGTTCTAGGGATGCCTGGGTGGCTCAATGGGTTACACCTCTGCCTTCAGCTCGGGTCATGATCTCAGGGTCCTAGGATCAAGCCCCACGTCAGGCTCTCTGCTCAGTGGGGAGCCTGCTTCCTCCCCTCTCTCTGCCTGCCTCTCTGCCTGCTTGTGATCTCTCTCTCTCTCTCTCTCTCTCTGTCAAATGAATAAATAAAATCTTTTCTTTTTTATTTTTTTTATTAAAAGATTTTATTTATTCATTTGACAGACAGAGATCACAAGTAGGCAGAGAGGCAGGCAGAGAGAGAGGAGGAAGCAAGCTCCCCGAGGAGCAGAGAGCCTGATTTGGGACTCGATCCCAGGACCCTGGGATCATGACCTGAGCTGAAGGCAGAAGCTTTAACCCACTGAGCCACCCAGGCACCCCAAATAAAATCTTTTAAAAAAAGAGAAGCTGTTCTAATACTCTAAGCAAACAAAGATAGAGAACTAAATTTTATGATGCCTGAATATGGGTGTCGATACCCCTCATCTTCTCCCCGATGTGCTAGTTGAATAATTAGAGTGATCTATTTTCAAAGAAACAAAAGAGCCTATTCCAGTTCTGCTAAGAAGCAGTTAATTTTATAACCCCTATGCACGATTTCTATTGTGTCTTGTTGTAAGAGATTGTGATCCCATTGAGGGCAGAAAGTAAGTCCAATTTTTTTGGTTCATTAGGACAGCTTTGGCACCTTGGTGGCACCTTCATTCTTTGTAGGGCAAAGAAGTTTAGCAGGCTGAGAAACAGTAGCAAACTTCACCTAAGTAGTGTGTGTGCCCCCACAGGTGATCAGAGTCACCTGGAAAATATCTCCTCCTCCTGTGCTCGTTGTCTCAGGAACAGACTGCCTGCATCACAGAGAGGACCCCCTGAATCTCCTGCAGTCAAATTTTCCAGAAGGTGAAAGTCAGAATGGCCATCATGCTTGCCTTCTTCTTTTCTTTCTGTGAGGATCACTACTATCTTTCTGTCCCTTCCAGAGCTGCCATCTGCTCTCACTGCTGAGGTCTTCTTACAGTACTGGATCCAAAATGGGGCTCAGTCTTAGCTTCCTTCTCCTTGCTGTCTCTGAAAGAGAGGGCTCTAGACTTTTCGGTTTAAGGGCTTCACTGCTAGCCAGAGAGCAAGCAACAAACCATCAAGCATGGGAGTCACAAAAAAGATTGCCAGAATCTCAACATTTTTTTTCCTAGTGCCTAGAGCAGTCTATTGGTGACCCCCACCCTTTCCTGCCTCCCTTCCCTACTTCTGCCCTTTCTCCAGATTAGGTGTTCCACTTCCCGCTTGCAGGTCTAAAGGCACGATTAATAGTTGAACCATAAATGAGTTAGTCACCCTCCAAGTTTTGGATGACCAGAGCATTTCAGAAGAGTGACTGTCAGTGTTTCCCCCTTTTCCACACAGGAAATAAATGACCTCAGGCCTCTCCCTCACAGTTACTCATGTACAAAAACTTCTTAAAAATTCTGGAAGGACTCTCTGGGCTGAGACCTAGTTTGCAACCCGTTATGGTGCCTCCTTCAGGAAAATGATGAGGAAGTTTGAAGTAAGCCAGCACGCCAGAGTCCACTTGCTCCCTCTGTGGCAAAACCAAGAGGAAAAGACGAGCTGTGAGGAGCTGGTGTTGTGGTTCCTGCAATGAAAATGGTAGCCTGTGGTACCTGGACCTACAACACCATTTCTGTCATCACCATAGAGTCAGCCATCAGAGGAATGGCAGAGTTGAAAGACCAGTAGAAGGTTCACCATTTGAAACAATATTAGTCTACAATAAATGGGTTAATTTATGTAAGAAAATTACCTGGGCTTATTGTTAAGTTTATTAATTAGATGTTCCAACGTGTGTTTTATTAGTCTTGCTTTCTCGAAACTCTTAGAAATTAAAAATCCTTCTAATTTTGGGTTGCCTGGGGGTCTCATTCTGCTAAAGGTCTTACTCTTTATGTTGCTCAGGTCATGATCTCAGGGTTGTGGGATCAAGCCTGACTGGGTATGGAGTCTGCTTAAGATTCTCTCTCCACTCCCCTTGGCCCCTCCCCCCTCTTAAAAAAAAATCCTTCTCGTTTTTATTGGAAAAAAAAAGTATGGAAGGAAACTGAAGTGTGGTGCACAGTACTCTTTGCTTTCTCTTCTCTCTGATAGTGTGGGCTGGCAACCGCAGTTGCTATTCTGAAAAGTCTAGGACATCAGGGCTGTGTTGACCAGTGTTACTGAAATGACATGATGGGAAATTCTAGGGGCCAAAGGCCCTAGCAAAAGAAAGAAGTTGTCCAGATCCCAGTGGGGAGCTGTCTAGTTTCAAGGTGGCATCTATGATGATTAATTCAAGCCTTACATTTCTAGAACCTTATGTTCCTCTGTGGGATTATTCTCAAGGCTCCCTGTCAAAACTGGTGGTTTATAAGCAAAGCTCATTTGCACCTGCTTGGAGTGTCAGAGAGCACCTGCCAGCAAGGTGGTGACAATCGTCACCCACGGGTGGTGGGAATGCAATTGGTTTGCCTTTTCTTCCTTCTACTTGTCTACTGACTTTTTTTTAAAGATTTTGTTTATTTATTTGATAGACAGAGATCACAAGTAGGCAGAGAGGCAGGCAGAGAGAGAGGAGGAAGCAGGCTCCCTGCCGAGCAGAGAGCCGGATGCGGGGCTCGATCCCAGGACCCTGAGATCATGACCTGAGCCGAAGGCAGAGGCTTAACCCACTGAGCCACCCAGGTGCTCCTCTTT